>JAKMXC010000142.1:0-105326 GCA_025328345.1 Colletotrichum sp. SAR11_59 | reverse complement strand
CTACTCTCACACACCTCGTACCCAGACTCCAAAACTCCAAATCCCCCCCTTCGTCACCTTACTTCTTCTCCGCCCACTCCCCCTTCTTGTAAATGCCGCCAGTCTTCAAGCACTTCGTACCCGATCCCTCCGCCGCAGCCCGAGCCCGCTGCGTCTGCTGCTCATTATTACTCGGCCGGCCGCTCACCAGATTCATCTCCACGTCCGCCCGCTCCAGCTGCCTCAAAACCTGTGCGCGGATATTGATGTGGAAGAGCACCTTCTTCTTGTGCTGCACAGCCCATACAAACATCACGATCGCGCCCACGAAGCCCACCGCGCTGCAGGCCATCCACGCCCACCACCCCGCGCCCATCTCGGGCTCCCCGCCGCGGCCGCCGTCCGCGACGACCACGATGATGGAAGCGAGGAAGCTGACCATCAGGGCGATGCCGACGAGCAGGATCGTGCGGTAGGTGGATTTCTTCGCCACGAGCCGGCCGTTACCCGTCTCGTCACCGAAGGCTCTAACCCGGTGCAGACCAAGGACGCGGTCGAGCTTGTCCCAGAAGGTGGTCTTCTTCTTCTTCTCCTTCTTGGCAGGCGTGGTGTTGGTGGCGTCGTTAGCCTTCGGGGCTGGCCTGGTCCGAGTGTCGACGACTTGCAAGTGGTGAGGGGACTGGATGTTGACGGTCTTGACCGGGGGGACGTTGCTGCTGGGACCCGCCTCCGGGTCCGTGTTCTTAACGCGGATGGAGGGGATATTGGGGTCCGACGACACGATGTTGTCGGTTGCAACGGCCGGTTCCGGGAGGGGCCAGTCTTCGGCCGTGAGTTGAAACGGAGAGTTGTTCGCGTAGGAAGTGCGGTTGCGGCGGGGGATGTTGAGAGGCTCGCAGGATGGGAAGAGGTTGGGCTTGGGCCGGCCGTTCTCGAGCTTCATCATTCGCTCTGCGAGTCTGTTCATGCCGGCGTTGACTTTGGTGGGAGTCGGGGGAACCTGGGAGCCTGTGGCCTTGTTGGACTCGGTGGTCTCGAGAGCGTTGGGTACGTCGTCGGTCGTGACGTCCACGTCCTTGGCGGCCTCGACTTGGGCATCTTGAGTGTTGGCGGCCATGTCGGGGGCGGCCTTTGGCTTCCTGGGGGTTGTCAGTAGAGCCGTTCGAAAAATCAGAGAAGATTGAATTTTGCTGGGAGAAGGGGGCGCTGATGGTACTGGTGGAGCAACTTACGGGGACTCTTGGCTGCCGGCCATTTTGTAGGCTTGGTCTCCTGTGATCGGCCTGCTGCGAACAATGCTTTGTGAGCTTCTCTGGGAGACAGTCCGCGGCGGGGTCAAAGGGGCGTCACACCAGCGTATGTGTTGAGACAATGCGAGGGAGTGGGAACAATGCCTCGATGGAAGGTTGTCGAAGTTCCTTCAAAGCTGCGATGTTCTTTGATGGGTGGCAGCGAGAGTCAAAAAAAGCTCTCTGTGAGATTTTGAGGTTTGAAGTTGGAAAAAGGCAAGAGAGGGGAAAATTCAAAATTGTTTTTTGAGGGACAGGGCGAGAGGTGTCACATGACGCCCCAGCTGCGATGGGAAGACCACGATCTCAAGTGGTGGTGCGGCTGTGCCATTATGGTCGTTGATATCAGAACGCGGCTTGATGCCATCGTGGTGGTGTTGTAGCAGAGAGCGGGAGCTGTGAGTGAACTTGGGAAGTCCAACTTAGGTGGGGCTCACCAGAAGGCGTCGTCTAAAGGGATGGGAAACAGTCAGTCAAGATGGCTTTGTTGACTGGAAAGAGTCCAGTTGGAACATTGCAACACATTAAAGGAGATGACACAAGCTGAATGAAAGGAGCTTCAATGATTATCTGTTACACTTGAATGTCAAGTAATGCCCCTTGTAGAGAACCTGTCGATGGGACCCAACATATCATTCCAGAACTTGACAGCGACTTCTTTTCCATTTCACTCCTTGAAGGTGATGGCAGCGATGGCAAGACTGTTGAAACTTTCGTTCATGATCAGAAGCCCAGTAAGACTGGCAATAATTAGCAAGCCGGCCGGGACCACCATTCGCGAGTCTGCCGCCTTTGCATTCTGCTTCTGCAGTCTATCCTCCAGGATACAGTGATCATGTCTCCTCTTCAACGTGTCGAGAGAGAACATTTTCTCTAGACTAACTCTACCTCAGCCGTTTCAATCCTGAAAGACAGGCCAACCTTCGAGATATAAGGCAATCACATCTTCAGCCATCCTCAATATCATATTCGACCCAGACCAAGGCACTTCTCACACCTCCAACCATGACGTTTTGCTCGCACGTCACTTCAGATACTAAATCAACATCCACTACAGGATCTTCGACCATCCGTGGATATCGGCCTCCACTCGACCCTCTCACGCCCCTCAATAGACCCCACGTCTCTCTGCGGGAACCCGCTCAAGCGGGGGCCAGCCCACTCAAGCGCACAACTTTCATGATCGTCAACACGGGCAAGATGGCCGAGCGGTCTAAGGCGCTAGCTTCAGGTGCTAGTCTAGAAATAGGCAAGGGTTCGAATCCCTTTCTTGTCAACACACGAGGCGTGGTGCCTACACTTTTTGTTGTTCGTTGCACTTTTAGACTTTTAGGATCACCAGCGATGTTTCCTTTCCTTTGGATGCAATAGTATTGCAGGGCGTATTCTCGTCGGTCTTTGGGAACTGTACTGTCGTCTTTGAAAGCAAGCCTTGGTTTCTGAACCTCCAGACGGACATAATTCCGGGATAGAATGTTGTCCCTTGGTTTAAATCAGGCGTAGATTGCATGTGGCACAGTATCATAACAGCAGATGATGTTAACATGGAATATTTTAGTTAACTTCAAATCATCCTTTGCGCAACCTCAAACTCGATTCATTTCCGCTGTTGTAGTGAAACCTCCTCCGAAAGTCCCTTCCCGTCCCCGATGCCCCTAAATCCTTTGCATTAACTGTCTCCGACGTCACCGTGACGCTGCATGCCTACTCGGGTTCTGTCTTGATCCTCTTTGCCTTTCTCGATGTGTCGTCTGCCACCCGCTTCCTCCCGAGTACAAATCTTTTGGGCGCTATGGCGTTCAGCACCTGAGCGAATGTTCTCTTGTAGTCCTCCTTCGCCAACTCCGCAACGACGGCCGGATAGGAGTCCTTGATGGCGTCGCAGAGTAAAATCGTAAGAACGGGATTATCCTCCGTACGGGAAGGGTCGACACATAGTCTGCTCAACCATATGCGAGCGGCACAGTGGCCTACGTACTTGTACTTTGCCGGATCGGTGTTTGCGATGCATCTGACCTGGGCGGCTATCATGGCCCTGGTTGGGTTGAACCATTTGCAGATGACGTTGTACAAGTGCCTTGGGCAGCCGCCCTGAACCCAGTTATTGTATTCAACGTGATGCGGATAATCTGCGTGATAAAAGTCTCTCGGAGGGGCCCTGAGCTCGTCATGAGCGCCCAGGCCGACTAGAGTGATGTAGGGAATGGAATAGAGGATTGTCATGTATGCCTTTGCCTCAGCCCTATGACTTTCCCAGAAGAAAATCCATTTGTTTTCGGACGGCTCGCCGTCTGGACAGGTTATAAATTCCCATTGATAGGGAGTGAGGCTTTTCTGGATAGCTTTCTGCCATGCTGGGAAAACTCTTCGGTCTTTCAGGGTTGGGATTTCTTTGGACATGGCGACAGTGCTGGAATGTCGAAGAGAAAAAAAAAAAGGAAGGGAAAAAGAGACGTAATTTGAAGCGTGGTCTAGATGAAAAGAAGTTGTAGAATAGGAAGTGCTTCGGACTGCTTACGATTTATCGAGAAGGAGACCACGAGGACCTAAGGGGTTAGAAGAGGCCGGAAACGTTAAGTGGCGGCCAGCGTAGCGAATAGCATCTCTGGCTCTAAGCCTCTACATCGCTAACCATACAGCCGAGCAGACGTTGAATATGAAGAAAAGGGGCGCGCTAAACCCCTATGTCTCGGTCGCTAAGGAGATGGCGGGTTGGCTGGTCGGGTAACGGGTGGCATGCGAGGAAGAATTTGCGTGGGTCCCTCAATTGCAGTCGGTTTCTGTAGGTGGCGTTCCGATCCATGATCATACATTCATCAGCGCAGCCTTGATTCCACAAGACCAGACTATCGCATTGAAAAACAGCGCAACATTCAAGAAGAAACGACTGTATTATTCCGATTACTTTTTAGTATGCGCGCAACGAGACAGACGACAAGTCTGGTAGCCGTCCTCGACCTTAGTCACTGGCCTCTTCCTTCCTTGTCTTCCATATCTGGTATCCTTGTCTCCCTTTCTCATCGTCCCTCCTCATCTTCCTTCCTGAACCCCATCGTCCTTGGCGTATGCCCCCATACCTCTGATTCATGATGTATAATCGTCGGAGGATATCGATGACGACAGGACCCATCATGTGCGTCTCTGGCGCCCCGGCAGCTAGTTTTCGAGTGATGCGATGAGGGCATCCCAAGATAAAGCCCTGTTGTCGGCCGGAAGCAGCGCAGGGTCGTATACCTCCATGCCTCTGTATAGAAGCAGGGCCAGAATCTCATTTGGCGTCGTTGGATCCTCTACAGCGGCGATCTTGACCAGCTTTGCGAACGAGGCGAAGTCCTTTCTGGATTGCTAGGTGCGAAAAGGGGGCAAAACCAGGCTCGAAACGTGGATGGCCCTCTGCGAAATCGATGGGGCGAGGAATTTCTTGATGAGTTCGAGTAGGTTATTCGGGTGGCTTCGGGCGGGGAAAATATAGCCACAATGTCTGAGACCGTCGATGATCTCGGTGGAAAGCGAGTCGTACATAAGGTCGTACAAGGCCTCTGGCGGACCGAGAGCCATCAAATACATCAACTCGTTTTCGGAACTCGTAAATCGCACTGGAGCGCCCTGGATATTGGTGCGGTATACTTGACAATACGCAAGAAGCGACGATGACCAGTGATTCCAGTCACGACGATCGCGAAGCGCAGGCAAGGGCGGGGTTGCTTCAGACATATTGATGGTAAGCGTGCGTTGTTTTTGTATCTGAGACTGTGAAGCAAAACCAAAGCAGAAGTTTTGTGTTGATGTTGGAGATGTATGCAGGAGAAGAGATTGACGAGGCATGTCGTTGCAAGATGGGAGAGGGGACATGGTCGATAAGGTACCTAGTGAAGGCCGCCCAGAGGTATGTGCTTTCCTCCATGAGCATCGAGATGGTGACCAATTGCTAGTGCAGGTGCAATGACTGTGACGGCAGCAGCTCACATGGGCAAGTCGACGAGCGCTGCTCCAGAACTGGCTACAATGTATCACCCCTGCCTCCATTTGAAGGCCAACACAGCGTCTTAGTTTCCCAATCGGACGCGGTTGGCGTGGCTCTTAGTCTCGTCTTGGCCGTCGCTCCTGTCGTCGTCGTCTCCGTCGTCATTGTCGTCGTCGTCTCCGTCGTCCTTGTCATCGTTGTCCTTGTCGTCCATGTCCTTCCTCATCCTCGTCACTGCCGCCTCGTCCACTTGGATCGGGAAGTGCTCGAAACCACGAATCGAAGGATGGAAGTTGCGAAAAACTAAGCCCAATGCAATCACGTTTTGGCGAGAAATCCCTTCCACTCTTTCACGGCAATTGCCGCATCTACGACGTTGATTCCTTACTCTTGCAACTGCTTCTCAACAAACAACGATCCAAACGTCCCCAGGAACGCAAGCGCAATGGAAGCGATTCAGGGTCCAGCGGTACTTCAGGTACTGCCGCGCGCCACACAGCACGGTCCACCGCTGCAGATACCCAATTAACCCCCCACAATCAACGACCTCGCTGCCGAGACAGGCAGGTGGAGACGCCCTCAGCCCTCTCAGTGTGTACCGCAGACGTTCTCCCACCGGCCCGGCGGCCACATCTTGGGCAGGACCACTGAACGCCCTGATTCAGCGGCAGCCGCGTGCTTGGGAGGGGTCATGCTTGTGCCGAACGCTGATTCGACATCATCCGCTCCTTGGATCACCTCATCAGCCAGATTGCATGGTAGATGCCTTCATCCTCTGCCAGTTGCGTTTCCCATGCCAAGCAGAGTCAGATAAGGCAAATATGTAAAACAGTTCGCCAGGCGGTGCATTCCTTAAACGAGCAATAATGGCAATCCTCGAAATAGCACCGACGCGAGATTTACGAGATGGCCGGCTGGTGGGGAAATCTCCTTTCCCAGCCCTCATCATGTGACACGACAACCCAGGGCGCCCCCTGTCCCAAGCGTTTATCTCAACTGATATTATTCCCCGACTTTCAGCATGGGTTCTATAAATATTGAAGTTCATGCAAACCGCCGATCTTAATAAGAAACCAAGGATATCCAGGTATTTAGGCGCGTAGACTGCCAAACGCGGCCAATGGACGGCCCAACTACAGCGCTTGGTACGACAAGGTTCGCAGGGGAGGCGACGAACGCAATTAATTGCTATTGAAGTTTGAAATCACGTCAGCTTCGCTTGCGCTTGGTGGTGTTACGCGCGCCTTTAACGCCGGAGGACCTGACTTGGTTTGACCAACAAGGTAGGAAATGGCCGGTCAAGCGGATTGTTCAACCACAGGTGATAGGTGATCTGGCTCAAATTAATCCAGACGGCAATCCCAACGAGGGGTTTGCGGCCGCTGGTCTACCATGCCAAGCCCTGATAACAAGAGATCAGTGAAGTTGGAAGTTCGATGCGTCTAGCTGTTATGGAGGCTTCGAACCCCGTGATGATGCAGCAACCTGCTGCTTTGCAGCCATGGAAATTTACGTTATCATGCTATTGCTCTAAGATGGCACACCAGACACTGGAAATGGAGTCTTGCGTGGGTCTTCGCAGTGTTCAGCTGTTACACCTGCGACCTCTGACTAGAGTTTGTACGGGTCCAGTGCCGGCGCGAGATTTCTCGGCTACCGACTTAGCCAACTCCACCTTCAACCCTTGCATCAATCACATCCGATATGGTGTGGTGGCCAACATGATGCCCTCTCATCTTGTGAGAGGTTAGGCATAGCCCCGAGTTCGATTCTCGGTTTCGGAACATGGTCTTTTGCACTTTTTCGCTTCGTCATTCAATAACGGAATGCCGTACGGGCAAACCCTGTGATCATCAGTTCAACGGCAACGTGAGCAACAATTCTCAAGTATGAACAGTGTAGATAAAACATGTACCAAGAAGACTAAACCATCCCCAAGTTCCATCACAACTTGACGTCCGGAACCTCAAAAGTCTGCACCATCTTCGACTCAAAGTAACTCCAGAACTTGGTGCCGCTCATCACCGTATCATCCGCCTTCACGTACCGATCACCGCTGCCCACCTGCGTCCTCCACCGCGCCACCTTCGCCCCGTCCGTCGAGCCCTGCGTGAACTTGCTCAAGTCAAAGTTGAGATACTGCGCACTGCCCCAGTTGATCGCCACAATCACCAGCTTCGAGTTCGCCGCATCGTACGCCGCAACCACATTATCACTCCCGCCGTCCAGAATCTTCATCCCCTCGCGGATGTGCCGCGTAAACTGCGCAAACACAAAGTACTTCTGGTTCGCCGCGCCCAGCGTGCCGGCCTCATTATCCGCATCAATCACACCCCACCCGCCCCCGTCCAGCACCTGCCAGTACACCCACCCCGTCGGCCGCAGCCACTGGAAGTCCAGCAGCATGTTGCTCACCAGCTGCTCGCCCGTCGCGTCATTCTCGCCGTACTCGCTGTTCCACAGCCGCTGGCCCTTGCTCGCCGCCTGCGCGTACAGGTTGTCGCGCGCCCCGTTGCCGTACTGGTACCCGTGCACATTAATCCGAGCCACCTTATCCAGTGCCGAGCCGAGCCCGTTCCACGTGGCGACGGCCTGGTCGTAGTACGACTCGTCCGACGCCGCGATGGTCATGGTGTTGAGCCCGCGGTTGTCGAGCTCCGTGCGGAGGTAGTTGATGATGCTCGCCTGCGTGGCGACGTCGATGTGGCAGCCCTCCTGCGTGCCGTCCGCCTTCCACCAGTTCGCCGTCGGCTCGTTGAACGGCTCGACGCTCTCGAACGTGATGCCCCAGTTGTCTTTCGCATACTTGGCCACGACGGCCATGTAGACGGCGTGCTGCTGCAGGTTCCAGCTCTCTATGTTCTCGCTGCCGTCCGACGACCCGGAGGGGTTGTGGTTCTTGGTCATCCACCACATGGGCGAGTTGCTGAACAGCTCGAAGCGGTTCGCCCCGCGGCTCTTGGCCTTCTGCATCATCCCGCGCTGGTTCGCGTCCACACCCCAGCTCCAGCTCGTCGACGCCGGGTCCGCGCTGTTCCAGTCGAGCCAGTGGCCCTCGATCTGCCGCGAGAGCATCATCTTCGAGGACACCACCATGCTCTCGCCGTTGATGCTGTTCCAGCTGCACGCGCCCGCGTTGTGGCGCACGATGTTGAAGCCGAGGCCAGGCAGGCTCGCGCCGGACCAGGTCGTCGACTTGGTCGTGAAGAAGATGTCGGCGAGGTCGTCGCGGTTGCCGAACTTGCGCGCCCACCAGGCGAGCGAGGTGCCCCAGCCCTCCCAGGTGCCGCGGTCGGACTTGGCGTCGATGGTCGTGGTCGTGTCGGCGGCGACGTGGACCGCCGCGAGGACGGCCACGGCCAGGTTGAGTGAGAAGTGCATGATGATGCTTGTGTGAGGAGAAGATTGAGCCCGAGGAGACTGATGATCCTATCCTCCTGATAGGGGAAATATTGGTATAAGAGTGGACTGGACAACGACCTTTATGTCCGTCGTCTGATACGGTCCTGATGACAAGACGGAGCCCGCAGGGGCGCTGACTCGGGAGGCGGGACCACGATGTCATGGAGTGGCACTGCAAACGGGGATGAGCGGACCGGTGGGAGAGTTGCGTCCCTTTTTTGGGTCAAAATACCATGCCGTCATGTTGGAGATTAACATACCATAAGAGGGTGGCAGAGGGGGGAGAATACGCGCCGTCTGGTCGTCGAAACGGCGGTTGGTGCCGCTTCGAGCTCGGTCGTTTGGGTCCGACACGGACGTGGCGTCGATTCCCGCTGGTTGGGGTGTTGCTGGCTGGTGGCGTTGATCACTTCAAGCGCACTGGCCCTGCAATCTGCAGATGCAGTCGTACTTCGGTTCGTTCCATCTTTAGACTTAAATTGCCGGCGATGACACGAGGTCACTTGGCGCCGCCCGTGCTTGGATTAATCAGGCAGTTGTGAACTTGAGACCTGTGCTGGTGGACCCGGGCCGAGAGGTGCGCGACTCAGCCCTCGGGAGTCGGGACGAATAATGCGGATCTTATCTCGGGATGTGGTGCCACGTGCTATTTCGGAGACCAATATGGTATTGCAAGACGGCTATACGGCTTGGATGTACTACAACATAGGAGGGGATACGAGAAGAAAAAAAGGGCAGACGGATGCCGCGGCACTCTTCCCAAGATACCATCATTTCCGCCCACCAAGTGCCAAATCCATACATCAAAAGCTTGTTATCCACCCATCCTCCCGTTGTCATCCAGAAATCCTCCGCGGAAGCGATCCAATCTGTGTGCCTGGAATTTCCAAGCTCGGCCGAATGGCATGCGCCGCCGTTCCAAGCGGTCCGGACAGAGTGTGGGGTAGGGAATATCGGGGTGGTGGCATGCAGGGCAGGGTGCCATCGGAGCAGGCCGGCCTCGCGCGTGCATTGGCGGAAGATCATCGAGAGAAAACATGGTGTCTACCGGTTCGGCTCCGGCATCCGCGGACGTGTCATGAGACCTCATATGATTGCGCGCTGGGGAGGCAAGCTACGTTGAAGCCTGCTTGGATTATTCGGTGTTGTATCTGTGGCGCTTGTTAGGGGAAGTAGAATGCGGGGAATCGCGACACTTACAAGAATACTGCAAGTAAAGCAAGTGTAGTTGTTTAGTGTTTTTGTGCTGATTGTCATCGTCATGCTCAAGGGGCTTGATTGTCGTCGGCGGAAGCTGGTTTGAACAGTACGTCAGTGTTTGTCTGCGGATGCAAGGGGCAATACTTACCCTTTGAGACATGGATCAAGCCATAATCTTACAAACCCGTGGCAGCCAAAAGATGCAGCATAAAGACGCACCTCCAGCGACCTTGTGACCAACTTTGGGCCATCTTCATCCACGTCTCTTCTTTATAATCTCCTCAGCCTTCAGCTCAAAAGACCTGTAAGGGACATAAGGTGTCGTTCCAAGGGGATCGGCGGACTTCGGGGCTGCGCGGGGATTGTATCCTCGGGGCGGGGATCCCAGGGGAATGGCGCCTGGAGAGACAGCTCGAGGCTGCGGACGCTCTTGCGTAATCGACCTCAACTCCGCGGCGCTAAGAGATTGCCGAATCCTGTTCATCGACGGAGACGGCTTGTGCAGGGGTCTTCCGCCCGGCAGCTGTCCTCTGCCGCCCGAAGAATGGATCGTGCCAGGGCTGGCGGTGGCGCCGCCGCTGCGACTACCATCCCGTGCCTCTCGCAGCAGGGCTTCGGCCTCCTCAACCTTGGCCTTCTCGAGCTCCTGGTAGACTCTGTGGAACTGCTTCCGAACCTTCTCCATGCGGGCGAAGAGAATCTGCTGCTGGTTGTAGAACTCCTGTCTCTCCTTGTATGCCTTGTCGAGCGCCCTGACCAGATCGGCAATCTCCTCTTCAGAGTACAGCTTCTTGGGTGGGTTGGGCGTGTCGAAGCCAAAGATCTCAGGGTACGGGCCGTAATCAATCTCGACGAGTTCCTGGGGCGGCGACGGAGGAACGTCCGAATCGGTGTCTGCCAAGAGAGCCTGCTCCCGAGAGTTGTCGGCTCCGGCGGGGAGGGGAACCTTGCGGTTGCGAACGGCCTTCTGCAGACGGGTACGACAAGCATCGACAGCGGCGTCAAGAAACTCGGGAGTTGCATTGTTCTCGTCGATGGTTTCCTCGAACAGCTTCATGCCGCTCGCCTCCTCTTCATGCAGTGACTTGAGCTGTTTTCTCAGAGTTCTGACCTCGTGGCCAGCCTCAGCGCTGGTCGGGAGGACAGGACGAGGAGGAGGACGAATGGCTGGCTGAACACAGCGACGCTTGGAGGCAGACTTGGTCGGGGTATCGGGAGGGCCATCGGGGCTTCCTGATCGCTCTCTGTTCGGGGTAGAGCTGACTCGGGGCTGGGAAAGGCTGTAGTCCAAGGGAACGGTGGAGTCGTCGACGTCCGAGGGAGTCTGGCCATCGAAAAAGGGATCGGTGTTGGTTGCACCCGAGTCAACGGTGTCAGGCGTGACGGCTCTCTTCTTGGCCTCGGCGGCTTCGTTGCGCTTTCGCTTGCGCCTGGTCTTCTTCTGGGCAGGAACGGGAGTCTGCGGAGCGCTCTCGGCGTAATCACTGTCGTCACTATCGTCGCTACCGTCAGACATCTCGACATATTCCTGAATCTCACCCTCGCTGGCCTTAGAGACGGTGGTGGAGACGGCGGTCTCGGATGCCTCCTCGGAGGGCTTCTTGCCGTCGCGAGCGGACGAGGTCGCCTTGGGCTGCGCGCCGGGAATGGGAGCGAAGCGCATGCTGCCGCGGGGGCTGGGTTGTCCTCCAGCCATCGGTGTGCCAAGTCCGAGTTGTATGTCGGAATATTTGCTGCTGTTGTCGAAAGATGGAGTAGGTGGTATTTTTGCTGTTGTAGGAGGGGCGAGCAAGGTGGTTGTGCGTGCAGGGTTCGCAAGGTCGTAAACCCGTCCGGCCTTTTTGATCTTGACCATCGCAAGAGGCAGGAGCCAGCGCAGGGCTGAAGGTCGACCTCCTTTTTCCTTAGCTCCTTCCTTTCCAATATTCACCGGTAAGTTGCAGCGCTCCAAAGCTGATACAAATGCAAGCTGACAAGCAAAACAGGAGAGGAGAAAAGGCGCAGCTCAGCAAAAAAGAAACAAATGCTACCGTCAGGGTGAAGCCATCACCAGTTGTTTCAATGTTTAGGGAAAGCCGGCTGTCGTCGTCTACCAGTGCCGTCCATCAACCAAGACCGAAAGCGAGGAGCCATGGCAGAATTCATGCGTCTCTGTGCCCTCAGCTCAGTCTCTTTCACATGACTTGCGTGTCCATCGCCATAGCGATGGGCAGAGAGGCTTTTCAACGCGGGGCTGATGCCATCGAGAGCCCTCAGCAAGAAGCACTTCCCTTCACTGGTGTCCCCGACTAGAGGAAATTCCTTTTCCCAAGACCACAAGGACAGAAAAGATCCTTTCAAACCAAAGCATCTTGACCTTCTTTGCTTGGCCCACGAGTCTACATCCATTGCCTTCTTGCTCTATCTAGCAGAACATCGCCACGAAGCAGACAGCAATCCAAGGTATGTTTACCCTCCTAGTTGTAACAAGCAGAGTCTGACCTCGATTCGCAGATGGACAATCGCCAGAACGACCTCAAGGACCAGATCCGCGCCTTCACCAATGCCCTCTCCAAATCAAGCAAGCTGCCGCTGAGCGCGATCCACGAGGCCCTCGAGTCTTATGTCGGCCAGGCTCGCGTCAACGAGGCCACCTCCATCGCCGCGCAAGAGATGCGCCAGGTCATCCCCGGAAGCGAGTACGCCGTCATCTTCCACGGCTACCACGTCCACACCGGAAGCACCCCCGACCATGCCTTCGGCTACCCCATCAACTACCGCACCACCGTCGCGCTCAAGAACCCCGTCTTCTTCGACGTCCTCAAGTTCAACAAGTTCAACGGCGTCTTGATCCCCCAACAGGGCCAGCCTATCCCTCCCTACCACGCTGCGGACTACGTCCCGGGATTCCAGTCTTACGGATGTCCCGGCCTAGCGATCCCCAATCACTGGATGAATATCTTGGCCAGCCCCACCACCGATGCCATTCATATGAACGCGGAGATCGCTTTTCCCGGACCCAGTGGTGCCGAGAACTGGGGCCAGCAGAACTCCGACCCGACCTTCAACCACTTCCTTGCCGAGAGCTTTCCCCAGCAAACCCACATTGCTCCTCCTGGCCAGTTCGTCCCAGACTACTGGAACCAGTCCAGCTACTTTGGCCACCCTGAGCATATCATCGGAGAGACCCACGAGCCTGTCCCTCAAGTCCAACTTCCCCTGGAAATCGCCCCCGTCATTGAGAACAACGTCGCGGCTGATGTTGAGCACGCCGGACAGCAACCTGTTCGCGCCCGCAGTGTCGAAGAGGCTACCATGCAGTGCCCCGAGTGCTTCAAGCCATACAAGCGACTCAGTTACTTGCAGAAGGTCAGTTTCCCAAGTCCTGTGGTCCGATCGTCCCCGCTGACAACCAAAGCACCTTAAAAAGCATGGTCGCCGGTACAGCCGCAAGGTAGACTACTCCATCCGTCGCTGAATTAGACAACGGTTAGGCTACTCGGTGGCAGAGACCATGCGGCACTCGTCACATTGCTGGAATTTCTAAAGCGTGGCTTACTTTCGCCGGGTGTCCAGTTTGCGTCTTTGAGAACGCTCGTTCTTGGAAGTGCCAAATTATGAGGAGGCTAGTTTGATTCAGAGAGAACGCTGTCTTCAACTAAGTGCTTCTACCATGCACCTTTACAGCTGTTGTTGAGTTACCAATCGCTGTCTTGTCTCGATAGTTCCACATGCAATCGCTCTCATCCCGCACTTTTGCGGCAGTCCCTGGACCTAAAGCACAAACGCCAAGTCCCACAACCTTTGGATCTTCTTATCCTTCGAGTGTGCAAACGTCTTGTAGTCCAGATTTCGTAAGGCCCCGAAAAAGACCCCGTACATATGTCCGCCGGCCCATAATGAGTTCGGAATCCCAGCCGGTATTGTCCCTGCTGCCTCTGGTAGGTCTAGCTCCGAATGGGAATCTTCGATGATTGTCTCGAAACAATCTGCCAATGTAGACTTGCTGCTGAAATGAACGCTTGGCTTGAAACATACCTTGCGTCTGACCACTCGGCAAATTACAAGCTCTGGGTAGATCTTGTCGCGGAGACCAGGGTTCATGAACCCAGATATCTTTCGCACAACAAGATATCGACGGAAGCGTGTCGAGATATTGTATCCCATTCCTTGAAATGCATTGTTAACCATTGCGTCGGCTTCGTAAAGTAGATCGTGCAGTCTCCGCCACCATTTGACATTTGTCAGAGCGTATGCAATTACCGGCAAGACGACCGGGTCTCTGCCTCTAGCGTCCCACAAATCTCTGACGATGCGGTGCCAGATACCTGGGGATTCGATTCGCCAGATATTGTTGGGAATATCAATCCCCTAGGTGCCGCCAATGGAGGGTAGAAAGCAGGTCTTTGCGGTTGGGTCTTGCTGTGATACTTCTTCTGCTTCTTCGTCAACGACTGGCTCGGAGAAGAATCAAGAAGACTTCAGCTTTGGATCAGGCGGGTACTTGCCTTGGTAATCTTTCCACTCGTCCCTGTGTCGTAGAGATCAGCCTATATCCGCAAGGAGCTGAAGTTGCGATGAAGGAACAACATACCAATTGATCTCATTAAAGGTCGTGGGCTCGGGGAACCTTGGAGGCAGGCCGAGGGGGTTTTCGAAGAATTGAAAGCTGGACCTTCCATGGTTACTCATGCCGAGGAGGCGTTTGAGAGATTGAAAGCTGGACCTTCCATGGTTACTCATTGTTGACGGGATAAAAAGGTGTGCAATGTCGCGTTCAAGTATATATTTTCCAGTAAAGCTTGTTGGTCCTTCGTGCAGCGTTGCAAGAATGGCAGAACTCGTTGCAGTAAGATAGCTGATGGGGAATCGTGTAGAGGATGTTGGTGGCAAATGTGAAGTCAGGTCGAGGCGCGTCGGAGAGGGGAGATAAGGGCCCATGATCTGCACCACCGCCTGGCTCTAGCGGGAGAAGGAGCGGATGGGCAGCGAATGCTGTTACGGAAAGCATTAAGAATCGCTGAGGGCGACCCTGCCTTGAGACTCCCGTCTGACAGGATGGAGTTGGGGATGCTCCTTCCTCTCCAGATTGCTCAAATCCATTGCTGCCTACCTTGTAAGTTGTAACTCCCGTGTCTCTGTCCTAACCCAGACCCCACCTTCTCCTTCCAGGCCTCATCCAATCCGCTGGATAAAATGCGGCAGCTTCTTGATTCTCTTCGCACCTGCAACTCACAACTTCCAGCCCACAGCACCCCTCAAAGCTGCCCACGTATGTCTCAGTTGTTTGCCGAGCTTGGAAACCCACCAGCTGACCTTCCAGCAGGATGTCAGCCTTGCACCTTGCCATCAAGGATGCGCTCTTGCGTATTGAGCAGGAGAGCTCCGAGGACTGGTTCACGATCGACTCCCTCACACGAGTCGTACTTGCCGAGATCCGCCAGGATTGTGTGGCTCGCTCCACAGACCCCCAGAAGGAGTCAACCGACGAAGGCAGCAGCAGCAGCAGCAGCAGCCAGAGTGACAGCAGTGACGATGACCAAGATGAAAGCGAGGGCGACGAACAAGCCCACAACAATGGCATCAGCCATGCGAACAACGACAGCAACCACCATGAAGACAACAATGGCAGGCGCAATAGTTCCAGAATGTATGCCTGCAAGGTCCGTCACTGCCCTCGCGTCTACCAGCACAAGTCAAGCCGCACCCGAGTGAGTTCAGTCATTTGCCACCTTCTTTGAGTGCTATGCTGACAAGACACAGCACTATGCCATCAACCATGGCGAGGTGGCTGCACCCCCAGACACTGATGAAGAGTAAATCATGTTGTGGTGGAAGCAAAACGTTTAAATGACACAGAAAGTCTTCAAAGCAGTTCTAAATCACATTACATCAAGGTCTTTTATAGGTGTCCAGAACTGTGTTTTTGCCTAGATTCTTGGGCTGCTGGGTTGGCTGTATCGTGTAGTTCTGCTTCCTGGCGGCCTCTCTTGCTCCTCCTTTCCTCTATCTCGAGGATGGGTATCCTTGCCTCTGCCTTTACCGTATTATGCGCCTCCAATTCTTCCTTCGTCATTGTATTGTCGTTGCGGTCATCGTTGCTTCTGTGATTGTCGCTGCTGTGTCGCCTCTACTGCTGCCGTTCGTCGCGCGCTGCCGTCGTCTCTGACTCTGGTATATTGTACGAATAATTCAAGATGTAAATAAATTCCAAATTCAGGCAGAATACCTCGAGACCTTCAAGTTCCTTCCGTTCTTGTTCTACCTTCTCACCTCAGGTGAGCTTGCAGCCTCAGGTGAGATCCTGGTGAGATACGTACCCCTCTCATCAGTCTATTTAATGAGGGCCTCTCCTCCTCAACCCTCCTCTCTTTTCTTCTCCTCCAGACAACAACAACTTCTCAGTCTGTGAAAGGTATCTTACCTCACTACAACCTTCAGTACAACCTCCACAAAGGAAGACCAAAGGAAGATGGCTGAACAGACTAAGCAAGACATTCAAGACGCGCTCCTGCGCATCCATGCGGAGCATCCAGAAGATTGGAACGCGTTTGAGCAGGCCAGTCGTCAAGTCCTCGCTGAGATGGGCACTCAACGCGCCCACGAAGAGAACCAGGCTGTCCTCAACACTACTCAAGTAGAGGCAGACACTCCCTCCTCGGAGACCAACTCCGCTCAGAACAACCCTCGCGCAGCCATGGCTACTGCATCAAGCAGGGCCTCAGCTCACACCAATGTGAGTGAGACTCACATCAGGCCATACCGCTGCGCTGTCCCTGGCTGCGGCAAGCGCTATCAGCACGTTCGGTCTCGATACCGTGTGAGTGAAAGACCCCCAAGAACAGCACAAAGTCTGACCTCTAACACTCATCCAGCACTACCAAGAGGACCACCATGGTGTGGCTATCCCTTCCAGCACTGAGGGTGTTGTCTTGGACACACCCAAGGATGGAAATCAGACTGCCTGAAGGAAGAGAGGGACAATGAACGGGGATGAGAGACAGAGAGAGTGTCGCGTAGTAGGGGTCGTAGAAATAGGTAAAAACGGGTTCATCTCTCGGAAACAGGGATGCGAGGCGAAGGCGTATTAAATATACGTGTGCTACACGAAGCTATGAAGCTATAAGTAGCTAAGTAGCTATAATATACCCCCCTAGCTTCACGTCTAAGATATAAAGCTATAAAATAAAGCTATATACAAATAAAAAAAGAGGCTTATTTGCCTTGTTCTTTAATAGATAGCGTGTTAGTATTGCTCTACTATAGTCTCTATTGAGGGTAGTCTCTATAGGTTAGCCCTACCTCTACCTCTATCCTCTACTAGGTTAGCGCTGCTCTACCTTAGTCTCTACTAAGGGTAGTCTCTAAGGATTAATATCGCTTAGGCTTTATCGTATAAAGTGCTAGTACTATACTACTCTACTATAATTTCTACTAAGGGTAGTCTCTATAGATTAATATCGCTTTATATAACTATATCTAAAGGTAACTATAGTAATACTTATAATAGATATAGTATCATTAGCGCCTCTATAATCTATCCTTTACTTTAGAAATAGTCTTAGAGTTAGCTCTACTCTAGCTTTAAGAACGTCTCTAGAATAATCTCCTTCTTACTAATAGTAAAGTAAGCCTTATACTTAGCTGTTATAGTCAGCTATCTAACAGTAAGGTCTGCTAATAGAAGCTAGGGATTGACGCGTTATAATAGTATACTAGGTTATAGTTGTAGGTTGTAGGCTGATAGTAGATCAGGTCTTTAGAGGCTAAAGTGATTAGTCTTAGACTTAATAAGTAATTCATAGTAAAGGTAAGCTGAGAGTATCCTGAGGATAAATACTAAGAAGTTAATTACTAAAGAGCTATAGGAGTTTAACTATAAGCTAAGCTTAAAGTTATATTATATATAAGTTCTAAATAGTTCCTTTATCTTATTACTAATTACTAGTTAAGTACTAGTAAGCGCTTAGTAATTATTAGTAAGCGCTTAGTAATTACTACTAAGCGCTTAGTAATTTATACTACTTACTTAGTTTTATCTTATTATTATATAACTTATGCTATAGTTCTTTTATTTCTAAGTAAGTCTCTATTATTCTATAATCCTATAATATAAATATCCTATCTTAGCTACTTAATACTTAAGTAGGTTATTTAGCTATTATCCTTATTTATAGGTTATAATATTAGGTCCTCTCTCTAAAGGTCTTATCCTTAAAACCTAATATAAATAAGTTATTAGTCCTAAGTTAAGGATCTATTAATTATACTTCCTAATTTACCTATAATGCTAACACTATATTAGTTTATATTACTAATAATCTTATAATTTCTACGCTTTATTATTACTATTATTCTCTTAATATTACTAAGAATAGTTTTAAAGTTATACCTTATTATCGCTATTGCTCTAGAGGTTTATATTATAAAATACTACTTAGTTTACTAGTTTATAGGGAGTATATTATTATAAAGGGTACTTACTATTCTTATAATACTTCTAATAATATAATTTGCTAATATAGGTTCTTCTATATATTTCCCTATTCTTACTAATTAGTTATAGTAAAGCGTTTAATAGTAGAGTCTTATCGTCTAAATAATAAAGAAGAGGAAACTAAAGAGTTATTTTAAAAAAGAATAGAGGCGCTCTAGAAAGTATAAGCTAAAGTAAATAAAGTACTTACTAAATTAGATTATATTTATAAAGTAAAGTAAATAGTTTTTAAGAAAAGTTATAAAAAGACTTTAGTTATTATAAAAGAAGATAGAGTATTAGAGGATCTTCTAGCTAAGTTTTCTTTAGTTTTAGAGGTGTAGTTAATAAATACTTTAAGGGTATTAGATTTAGATATTATTCTTAATTAAAATCCTAGTACTTTAGATTTCTTATTAAGGGAGTCTTAGTTATACTTAAGTATTCCTAAGTAAATAAATAGTTTCCCTTATTATAGTCTATCTACCTCTATTAGTAGTTTAATATATTTATATAGGTATCTAATATATAAGTAGCTAGTAGTATTTATTAGGGGTAAAACTATAGTTACTACTAGTATTATTTCCTATTCTTAGTATTATTACTAGTAAGTTATAAGTTTATTTCTTATATTAGTAATATTTTTAGCTAGTTCCTATATATTATCTTTATAACTATATCTTTTCTACTTAATAAGGTATTAATATCCTTCTAGTTCTTTAAGGTAGTTAATAATTTATTTAACTTTATACTCTAGTTTATTATCTTCTACAATAATAAGGTTATTTATCTAAGATCCTTATAGTACTAGTTTAAGTAGTAAGATATAAAACACTAAGTAGTACTTTATAGTTTCTAGAAGTTTAAGTTTATAATTAACTAGTAAAATAACTTATAAAATTTTAAAAGGTTTAAGTTTTTTAAAGTCTAGTTTATCGTTTAGTTATTTTATTTTAATATTTTACTATATAAAATAGACGCTATCTCTCTCTTTTAAGGTTAGTCCTTTAATTCTTCGTTTATTGCTAAATTTAGTTATTCTTTATTATATAAATTTAAGTTCTTATTATATATTTCTTTAGATATCTCTTAGTTATTAGACTGAGGTAATAGTTTTAATTACTTAGGGTCCTACTTAGGGTTCCCTATAAGTAGTTAATTTAAATCTATAGTTTAAGTAGAAGGGGGATTCTTTAGTACTTTCTCTTATTATATTATTATAAGTAAACTAAGCTATTAGTAGTAGCGTTACCTAGTTATCTTAGTTATAGTTAATATATATGTAGAGGTAGGTTTTAAGGATTTAGTTAATTTATTCTATTTATCTATTAGTCTATAGATAAAATACAGTAGATATTAATTATTTAATACTAAGGTGTAATATAATTAATTTCTAAAAGTTAGAAGTAAAGATCTTATCTCTATTTAATATAATTTCCTTAAGTATTCTATAGTTAGTAATAATATACTTAAGGAATATATAGGCATATTCTTCAGTATTACTTACTTCTTTATATAGGATAAAGTAAGTATACTTTATAAGTTAGTCTATAATAATAAGAACACTATTATAGTATACTCCTATAAGGGGTTTTTAAGACTTTAGTAGCTTAATAATAAAGTTAAGTAATATAGATTACTAAGCAGTTTATAGCACTAGTAAAAGTTATAGTATACTATAAAGTTAATATTAAGTAGGTTTGCTTTTAAGGTAAACCTTATAATCCTTAATCGCTTTTACTATATATTCTCTAATAACCTTTTCTCTATACTATTATTATAGTTATTTCTAGGTTTTTATAATTCCTTAGTAACTATATATAGGGTAAGTATAAAACTCTATAATTACTTTATCGTCTAGTTAACTAGTTAAGCTAGTATTAAGTCGTCTAGCTATTATTAAGAGTTTAGTTACTAGTATTAAGTCTCTATTATTAATTCTTTTGAGAATCACTTAGGTTTCTTTAGGTATTAAGATATTATAGTTTAATTATTAGCTAAAAGCGTTAGCTCTACTATTTTCTAATCCTTTTTAATAAATAATTTAGAAGTTAAACTCTAATAGGAATTTAAACCATCTAATTTATTATTTATTTAACATTTTTAAAGTTATAAAGTATAAAAGGTTTTTATAGTCTAAGTATATAAGTACTTTATAGATAGTTCTTAAGAGTTTAAGTCTCTATTCTTTAAAAGCTTTAATAATTACTATAAGCTCCTTATTATAAATTTAGTAGTTAAGTTTAGGTCTATAAAGTTTATAAGAGAAGAAAGTATAAGGATATAGTTATCTTTCTAAGTTTTATTATAATAGCTATACTTTAAAAGTATAATTTAAGAAATCTAGTTCTATTTTAAATTATTTAGTAAGATCTAGTATTATTAGGACTAGTTTGCTACTAAAAAAATCCTTAATTTTCTAAAAAGCTATTTACTAAGGTTCTTCTTATATAAATAAAGTATCTTTATAGCTAAAGTTAGTAAGGGCTATATTAATCTTACTATAGTTTTTAATAAATTTTTAATAGAAATTAATAAAACCTAAAAATCTTTAGACTTCCTTAAGGTTCTTAAGTTCTAGCTATTCCTTAATAACTTTAACTTTATTCTCTAATATTTAAACCTTTCTAAGGGTAATAGTAAATCTAAGGTATTTAACTTTTTATATATAAAATTCGCTTTTCTTAGGTTTAACTAGAAGTTTAGTTTCCTAAAAAGCTTATAGGACGTAGTATATATCTTCTCTATATTTCTCAAACGTAGGCGAGAAAATAAGGATATTATCTAGATAGACTACTATATAGATATTAATGTATTTATATAAAACTTAGTTAATTATGTTCTAAAAAGTCATAAAGGTATTAATAAGACTAAAAAGTATAATAAGGTATTTAAAATATCCTTTTTATATCTAGAAAGCAGTCTTCTATTCTTCACCCTATTTTATTCTAATTAGGTTATAAGCTCCTTTGAGGTTAAAAACTATAAACTAATTAGCTCTATAGAGGAGTTATTTTATTTTATCGATAAATAGTAATAAATAGTAATTCTTAATTATTATTTCGTTAAATATATAGTAGTTAATATATAATTATAGTTTTCTGTTTTTCTTTAGTATAAATAGGATTAAGCTTCCTGCTAGTAATATTAAAGGTCTAATATAACCCTTTTTGAAGTTTTTATTAAAGTATTTATCTAAAGCTTCTATTTCTATTTAGTTAAGTCTATAGATCTTATTAAAGCGTAATTCCTTCCCTTCCTTAAGAGGGATTTTATAATTAAAACTAATATATTTAGGCAGTCTAGTTTCTAGCTTAGCTATAAAAAGTTTTTTATAAACTCTATATTCTTCTAAGATAGATAGAAGTAGATTGTTCTTTTATTCTAGATCTATTATTTTTAGTAGTTATAATATAACTTCTTTTACTTTAAAGTAATAGAAGTATTATTTTACTATTCCTAATTATATTAATTTATTTAAAACCTAGTTCTAATAAGGCTACTTAAGGACTAAATCGTTATAGTTCTAATAGAGTTAGCTATTACTCTAATCTATCTATAGATTATTTATTTATAGCTAGAGTAATCCTAGTACTATATTATATATTCCTATATTAGTAATATTAAATTAGATTCTTTCTTTCTAATCTAAATAGCTTATCTTAAGGGGCGTAGTCTTATTATAGATAATACCTCTTTTATACTTAAATTCTTCTCCTTCTACTATATATAGAGAGTATAGTTATTCTTTTCCTCTTTATTATACTTCTAGCCTATTAATAGCTTAGAAGGTAATAAAATTTACTTTAGCTCTACTATTAATTAGTATAAGTATTATTTATTTATTAATAGTAACTTTAAGTTTTATATTATTCTTATATCTTTATAATATCTAGTAAATAGATCTTTTCTTAGTTGTTTATTATAATCTATTATTAGTAGGTAAGTCTAGTTTTTTAATTATCCTAATTATCTAGGGTAGGTAATCTACTTTCCTTCTTATTATACTTTTAAAAGGCTATTTCTATAGATTCTAATTTATAGAGGTTTAGGTCTATTCTTTATAATTCTCTAAGTATATACTTTTTCTTAGTAGTAGACTTAATATTTATCTTACTAGCATTTATCCTACTTTATATTGTTATTATATTAATATCTTATAGGAAACTAAAGGCTAAGTCTAAAGACTATAAAGTTATCTTTAAATAGTATTATAGTTTATTTAATTATAGTAGCTATTAAGTAAATCTTATAAATAAGCTTATTATTATATCTTCTAGAGTAGAACTAATAATTATACTTTTCTCTTATATATTCTTTATATTTATTATAGAAGTATTAAAGCTAGAAGAGAGTTCTATAGAGTTAGTAATTACTTCTTAGCGTAAGATAGTCTTCTATATATAGCTAAAGGATATAGTTTTAGTCTTACTATCTTACTAAAATACTATAGAAGTATTATTATTATTTATCTTAGAGTATATTAATTTCTTAGTACTTTAGAAATTACTTAGTTCTATCTTCTTAATCGTTAAGGTCCTCTTTAGAACTAAAGTTATCTACGCTAGAGGTAAACTTATAGGTAATCTCTATCTAAGTATATTATTAAATAACATTATAAGGTTTATCTAAGTTATAAAGTAAACTTTCGCCTTCTCTAAAAATCTAGTTACTAGTTATACTAAGGAGTTATTACTCTATTAGGGGGTTATATTAGTATTTTAGTTCTTCTTTAGATTCTTCTTTAACTTATTTATTAAGTTCTTAGTTAATTTATTTAATCCTAGTAAGGTTTCTATATATATATCTACGTCTTTCTATATATAAGAGCATAGCTCTTAGTTATTATTCTTATAGGGGGTTATAAGGTTCCTTCTAGATTTATTCTAAGTATAGACTTTTAGTTTTTTAGAGGTATATAAACTTTAGCTTATTATTATTTTCTAGTTCTTAGTTATATATAGTAGAGGAGGTACTAATAGGTTTAAACTACTATACCTATAGTATTTCGTTAAACTGTTTAGTTAGTTTTCTTATAATTTTATTATTACTAGTATATATTATTACTAAGGTTCTAAGATAAGGGTCTAAAATAGTTATATTATATCTAGTTTATCTTAGGTTACTATCCTTTAGATAGTATCCTAATATTTCTTTATCTTTAAGGTAGATTTAGTAGTTATTATTATAACATCTAGTCTATAATTAGGATATATATAGAGCTTTAGCGATTATATTAACTTATTAAGGTTATTTAGCTATTAGTTTCTAAGGAAGCTTCTTAGGTTACTTATAGTCTTTAGTAATATATCTTTATTTATTATAATTATAGCACTTAGGGTTCTAAGGTTTCTTATCATTAGGTTTAGTTATTATACTAAGATCTATAGGTCTGCTATATTATCTATAAGTAATACTTTATTATATATTACTCTAGTTGTTATAAGGTCTATTATCGTTCTACTAGTAGTTAAACTTCTATTAAGGTTACTATTAGTACTTATATCTAGAGTTTAGTTTTTATTATTTCTCACTTTTTTCTTTATAGCGCTTAAAAAGTTAGTTATTAATTTTAATAGTAAGGTTAGTATACTATAGAAAGTTTTTAGGATAGTTGATCTTAATAATCTTATCTTTAACTTTATCTTTAAGTCTTTAATAGAATATAAAGATCTTAGTTTCTTTAGTAAGGTTAAGTTAAATACTAAGTTGTTAGAACATAGTAGTATATTCTTTAGTAGATTTAGTCTATTTGAGTTAAGTTAGTTTACGTTTAGCTTATTGCTTTTCGTTAAGGTCTTAGAAGAGAGAGTATAAGGTATCTTTAAATCCTTAGAAACTACTATAGATATTATAGGTCTTAATAGAGTATTTATCTAGTATTTCGCACTTAAGGAATTCTTCTTAGATAGGCTTAAACTATTTAAAGGTTTTTCTATAGAAGTAGGTAGCTGCGTAAACTACTTTCTTAGTCTAACTAGTAAAGTCTTTATAGTAAAAGTTTTAATAGTTCTTAACTTAGATTAAAAAAGACTTAAGTTATCTAGGGGTACTATTATAGGTAATAAAAGTACTAAGTTTAAGCTTTTATTATCTTCTAAGAGGGGTAGTAATAATATTAGTAGTAGCTTAAAAGGTATTAAGTTCTTCTTAGAGTTCTTAGACCTTTTTAAGGTTAGTATCTCCTCTAATATCTTTTTTTAGTTTCTTATAAGCTTATTTAGTATTTTAAAGTTATTTATTAAGGCTATTTATAGCCTACTTGCTTTTATTAATAAAGGTTTATATCTCCTTAGATTTAGTATTTTATTTCTAGATAATATATTAGAGTTTTTTATATCCTTCTTTAGTAAAGGAACCTTCTCTATTAGAGTTATACTTAAGGTTTAGTATATTATAATCTTTAACGCTAATAAGTTCCTACGCTAAGTTCTAAAGCTAGTTATATAAAGAAGATAAAGATCCTAAAGTAGGAGACTTAGCTAAAGTGTGAGAAGATATACTTATTGTTTTATTATTAGTAGGCGTTAATAGTTAACTTACTAAATAAAAGTAATTAAAGTGTTATAGTTAGCTATCTAATAATAGGGTTTGCTAATAGAAGCTAAGGATTAACACGTTATAATAGTATACTAGGTTGTAAGCTAATAGTAGATCAAATCTTTAGAGGCTAAAGTAATTAGTCTTAAACTTAATAAGTAATTCGCAGTAAAAATAAGCTAAAAGTATCCTAAAGATAAATACTAAGAAGTTAATTGCTAAAAAGCTATAGGAGTCTAACTATAAGCTAAGCTTAAGGTTATACTATATATAAGTTCTAAATAGTTCCCTTATCCTACTACTAATCGCTAATTAGGTACTAGTAAACGCTTAGTAATTATTAGTAAGCGCTTAGTGATCACTACTAAGCACTTAGTAATCTATACTACTTACTTAGTCTTATCTTACTATTACGTAACTTATACTATAGTTCTTCTATTTCTAAGCGAGTTCCTATTGTTCTATAATCCTGTAGTATAAATATCCTATCTTAGCTGCCTAACGCCTAAGTAGGTCGTTCAGCTATTATCCTTGCTTATAGGTTGTAATATTAGGTAGCCTTTAAGTATAGCATAGATCTTATACTAGCTTTCTCAACTTATATACTAGTTAATAAGGGTAGTAAAGATTGCTCTATACTTAATAATACTATATATAAGCTTATTAGTCTTTTCTACTATAATAAGTTTAATAAGGCTTTACTTAGCTTAAGATAGGGTGAGGCGTTTACTTACTGCTTCTAAAAAGGTGTATAAGGTGAGGACCCTTTAGATCTTAGGGATCTTATATGCTTACGCGTATTAATATATATAATACTACTCCTAGTATTATACCTCTAGATTTATTGCTACTATAGCTCTCTATAGCAAAGTGAGGTAGTTATCTTATATAGTAGTAACTATAGAGAGGATTATTAGCGTAAGATAACTCTTAAGTGCATAAATGAGGGCTTAAATTAAAGTGTTCCTAATAAGGATAAAGTTGCTTTATATTGTTAATAATATCTTATAGTTAACTATAGCGTAAACCTAGTTCTAAATAAAGTAATAACCTATAATAAGCTCCTTTTACTTTATAACCTATATCCTATAGTCTATAATATATCCTATATACTCTTCTTAAATATCTTTTACTATAAATATAAGTAGTAGTAGTAGCTTAATATTAGTAAGGTTTAGCTAGTAAGTATAGTAGTAAGTAGCTTAGTTAGTATAAAGTTTAATATATTTATATTAAGCTTCTTCCTATTACTTTATATATAGTTTATTAAATATAGGAGGGTGTAGCACTTACTATATTAAATTAGGTACCTCTTCGCTATAAAAGTTAATATATTCCTATACGCTATTCTAAAGTATATAGAAACGTACTTATATAAACTACATAAGCTAGTTACGTTACTTCGCAAGGAGTATACTAGTTAGCTACTATTAAGCTATCAAAAAAGATATTATGAGATAAAAGATAAACTACATTAGGCTACAGCCTACTTTACAGTATATTAGGGGGCGTAAAGCGTTACGTTAAGAGCTAGGCTTATAATTATCGCATAGTAAGGGTCGTAGAAATAAGTAAAAATAGGTTCATCTCTTAGAAACAGGGATGCAAGGCGAAGGCGTATTAAATACACATGTGCCACACGAAGCCATGAAGCCACAAGTGGCTGAGTGGCTACGACAGAGAGTGATTGGGAGGAAGTATGCATTTCATTCGCGCAGGTTCTTCATAAGGAAATCCAATCACACGATTTTCAGTCTCTCGATTCCCTCAATCGCCATGGTGCCTTTGTTCAGCGTGAGACAACCGCGCACACTGACAACCTCAATCTCACCAGCAGGTTCCGCCTGTTTCTTCGAAACCCTTCCTTCCCGCAACTCTCCAAAATAGATTCAAACCATTTTTCTGTTTTCGCAAACAACCAAACCAAACCTTTCCTCAACCACAGTCAACCCTTCACAAAACAACCATCCACTACCAGACACATACCACCAACAAACCGAAACACCCAACTCACTCAAGTATGTTCAAATCTTTGATCCATTTTGCCAAAACCAACTACTGACTTCTCTTCAACAGGATGCCTACCAAACTCGAGACCGCCGTCGCCAACGCCCTCACCCAGGCTCAGTCCGAGAGCGGCAAGTCCAAGGACGACGTCATGAAGATGGCCCACTCCTTCGCCGGCAAATACCTCAAGAAAAACGGCATCTCCGCCACCGATGCCCTCCATCGCTGCGAGTTCGACGGCTGCGAGCGCGCGTACGAGAACCGCAGCTCCCTCAACCGCGTCAGTGCCTCCGTGCCCCAGCCAACTCTTCACCTCCCTTGTTCATGTTCTGACTTTTGTTGCAGCATTACAAGAAGGACCACGACGGCAAGAACCCCGAGGACGAGGAGTAGGCTCTTTGCCGCATGAAGAGCGTCCGGGCAGATCGCTGGTACTTTGGCGATTTTGGCTGGCTTGTCCCGCAGCTGCTTTCTGCGAGCTGTTGCCTTGGACGAACTAGACCGGCGCTGGGCTACGTGGTGGAATTTTCTCTCCGGTGCTGCCAAAGCTATGCACTTGCTACCATAGGTATGTGGTTTCTGTAGCTTCCATTGCTTCTGCTAAACCCATGACTGACAAGTTCTACCTACAGTTGCAACCCTCTTGCCGGCCTGGCTGGTATCTTGCCCCATTACTCTTCGCCTTCCAGGTAGCTCCTCAATAAAGAAGTCTTCTTCAGTCTCTTGCCGTGTCAAGGTCCGGTCTTGACTACTTGCCCATCTATTGAAATGTTCAATTGCCGGAGAGATACCATGTGGGGCCAGCGAAAGCCTTTTGTCGTTGCTCTTTTGAAATCGATGATAGTCGTATCGTGCTCATCAATGGAGCCAGCCCCCCCTTCCTCTGTCTCATGATCCTTTCCCACTCCATTGCCTTTCGTCATTCCAGTTCGATTTCACATCAAGTCGTTGTGCGTTTATTGCACAGCGTGTGACTTGAGAGCACGTATCATTTGAGGGACCTTTGCGTCTGCCTCCATACCTAATTCGTCGAAGGCGTATGATTCAAGCGTCGACGAGAATTTGTCTTTCTCTCCTCGTCCACCCATCATTGTATCCTGTTGAGGGTTACGAAAAGCTTTATTTTCCATTAAAATCTCTACCAAAAGCGACGTATGCCTTGGTGCAATGTTCTCCAGGACGACATCTTTGTACCCGGGCCCAGATGAGACCGCATGCCATGACATGGCTCTGAACGCTTGACTGTCCACAGATGACACAGTCATGGCGGACAACAACCGCGAGGTTTACCTCCGCCAGCACGGCCAAGACCAACAAAAACAGTTACGGCTAACTTATGTCTTTTGAGACACTCCACATGAGCAGTCTTTTGCCTGCTTTATCACGTAGCCTGGGTTTTGGCCGCGGACTCAGTTGAGTCTCGGTTGCTAGGTGGAAGAACTAGATGTAAAGATCACCTGTCTGCGGCATCCGGCCATGGTACCTTGTCATCGGGTAGGAGACCTTGACCAAAGACAATTGGTCAAGGCCCAGACGAACAGCTGCTCCGGTCGCCCCGTCCGCTGCGCCTTCAATCGCGTCAGAAAGGCTTCCACTATCCCCTCTCAGCCTGCGATCCACATCGGATGAGGGCAGCCATGTATGAGACTGAGCCGCCATCCAAAGTCTTCAATGATGAAAGCTTTGGAACTGAAGACGTGGACGCTGTCTCGA
Source organism: Colletotrichum sp. SAR11_59 (assembly GCA_025328345.1). Lineage (NCBI taxonomy): Eukaryota > Fungi > Ascomycota > Sordariomycetes > Glomerellales > Glomerellaceae > Colletotrichum > Colletotrichum sp. SAR11_59. The sequence goes on along the minus strand of JAKMXC010000142.1, from coordinate 76,777 downwards.
TCCCAGACGGAGACATGTACCTCGCGTCTAAGCCTGCTTGGTGAGATGATTGGTACACAGAGATCGTAGCACTTCGCCGATCTTCAACATCCCACGCCTTTGCCAGAATAGTCGATCTTGTGGAAAAGGCTCACTCGTCTCATATTCGCGCCTTTTCATTCTCGGGCCCTAGAGGGACGCTTGTCTACGTGCTAGGTAGAGACCTTGGGAGGACAATCCCTTTCGAAAGCTCCTCCAGTACACCCTGTTAGTCGCAATTTCCTGTGAGATACCTGCTGCTTCCACTTCAAAGTAGAAGAGCTTCATCAGGAGACGACGGCCATTGATATGCCGACCGGTGATTTCCTGGGGCATCTGAAGGAGCCTACCGATATCCGCGCAGCGTTGTTCATGTCCATGGAATGACTCCATACTAAAAGTCAACCTCTGACGCACATTAGCCTTCGCGGGCGCTCAGGAAAGTTTTCCCTTCTGCACCTTTCGCTCAATACACATTGGAGCACTATAGCTGCGCAATAGGCAGACGTATGCCAGTCGTGGCAGTGGGAAAGGTTAATATAAAGGCATTTCAAGGGGCGGTCAAGTTTCTGTCCCATCATTTCACTGAGCCTCAATGGCGTTGGCGGTGCCAGAGGTCCACCTGCATCGTGGTTCTGCAGTACTTTTAACCTCGAGATAACCATAGAGCTCTCCGGCATGAGGATGGCGAGGAAGCACGATCCCGGTGTTGGCTATACAGTTGCGGCAAAAATCCTGCCATGAAGTCCTCTTGCCCCGTGGCCGGCGAGTACGAATGCGACGAGGTAATCACCACCTACAGCTATGCAAAGCGCTATGCAGACTAGAAGTACACGGGGTTCTAGTACTATACTATCTTTGTATAAAAAAGGGTAGTTTGTGCATAGCTGATGGGAAAGTGAGACTAGGAACGCTATGAGAAAAAGTATGAAGAGCAGGGTGATTTTACTGCTTTAGCAGAACGCCCCGAGCCACGATATTTACCCGGAGGCGTACCTAGGAGCGCCGATATCAAGGACATGGAGGAGGAAGAGGGCCTGGAAGTCCAAAGCCGATAGTCATCCTCCCGGTGTTCACGGACCAGGGCACGCGTGTGTGTAAAACTTGGATAGGGTGATGGCGGGCTGGTACTGGCTATGCCTCGAATAGATGCTCAGCGCCCCGGGCCCGGCTCGCCAGCGGCCCGACCTCAGGCTCACCTCAAGCTTAGTTTGAGAGACCGCGAGTTGCTATCGAGCGAGCTATTATGCCTCTGGCCACGTCGAGAGCGAATGTATTTGCTGCGACAGTCATCATCCAGATGTGGCACGGCATCCAAGATCACTTCGACAACCTAGTCAACATGGGTCTTGGAAAGTCTACCATAACATTCTCTTCGTCGAGTCGGCCCTACTACGCACCAACGCCAAATGCTAGAAGTATGAGCAGGTCAGCGACCACAACATCCGGCGGAAAGCCGGCAGTTTAGAGCAGGCTAAGGAGCTCCTCGCATCCACTATCCACGAAAAAGACGGGCACAGCGCTCGCATCGCGGAGGCTTTGGCCGCAGGCCTCGACACATGTTCGTGGTTCACTCGGAGCAAGCTGGAATTATAAATATACTTAGCTTCTGGGACTGTTTGACCTAAACAGCTGAAGGCAATCTCGAAGCAACTGTCAGTACGAGGGCAAGATCTCGACTGGAGGCCATGGCACTACGAGAATATGAAACGGAAGAGACAGGACCAGAACTTTCTGCGATTAAAGCCTTGGACTCCCTTGAGTAGGGCTTCCCAGAGGAAGAGGCATCTGGAGGTGGCAGCGATAGTGGTGCGAAGGCAGCCTTAGTCTCTGACGATGCTTCTTTGAGCAAAGGAGACGTTGTACGGCTACCTATGTAATCCCACTTGAAGTTCCAGCCATTTGAGAGCCTATCATAACGGAAACTCATCCGACCAATGTCTTCGTGGCTCGGTTCGCTAAGAGAGTCTTATTAACGAACTTTCGCTCGCGCCAGCAATTGCTCAAAAGATCCATCGTCAGTTTATATCGACATGATTGGGCTGCGTCTCGGTCTTGCCCGGAGACTTCGCACTAGCGCGGAAACATTCCTGATACCGACTTTGTCTCTGATCTGAACCTCATGAGAGGATGGAGCTGACTCGTGATAAGTCTGGAGTATCTAGTAGCTTCGATCAGGGGACTGAATCCGCTCCAGCACTAATAGCCGGGCCAAGCTCCAAAAGTCATAGCTTTCAAAGGACGGGAGACCACACGATCGTGGTGTGCAAGATGCGAGAGAAGGAGAGAGAAGCCGAGAACATGACGCAAAACCGTCTCAAAGTGTGCGTTCACTGGCTTCCAAAGACCAATCTCAGGGGTCTCTGGGACAAAGTGTAATGCTTCTACATTGAGTCAAGCATCAGCGAGCAAGCATGTCTCCCGATGGTCAGGTCCAAAATGGCACACTGGTCACTCGAATGAGATCTTGGATACAATCTTGTGTTTTCTTGGAATAGTCAGAGTGAATATCGCCCTGCTAATTAGCTGCCTCTGATTCTGCTCCTGGTAATCTTGATGCCCGAGCAGATAGAGTAATTCGATTGCAACAGCTGGAGCAGTCATTTTAGAAAATTGTCTTTGGGGTTGGATAAGACCCCTCGCTCTAATCCAGTGCGGGTTGAAATCTTTTGGTTATGAGATATCCTTGGGCTCGGGGTGATACCAAATCAAAAAGACTCGGAATTCTGGACCGCTTCATGGCATTCTCTTCGGCGGACTCTCCTAGCAAGGCCATAACCTCAGAACAGCATGCTATTAAATCCTAGTCTTGGTGCTCTGTATTCGGAGGAGGAGATAATTCTTAACGGCAGAACTAAGCCGAAACATCGTTTGTACGTCGAAGATCGACGAGCTGAGATGAGTTCCCCCTGTCGCAACCCCCCTCTAGCTACCCGCTGTTGTCTTTCTGGAGTGCACCGAATGCTGAGCTATCCCGGACCCTCCTGTTCCAGTTCCTCAGTTCAGGACAAAGACATCACGCTTGACTGGCTCTGAACTCGGACGTATATGTGGTATATTCACCGCTGGCGTTGAAGACTGTAGTACTCATAGGGGACCATCCAATTTGTCGCATCATACGGGAACCTCCTGAGTTCTCAAGCCTGTTCAGGAGGAAATCAAGGTTGAGGGTGCCGGCAATCTGCGGTCTAAGTCTTGGTTCTGCTGTTGTAGACGTGGGCTACTACATCGGACGCGGCGCAGTTGCGACTTCACATATTCGGCTTTGTCGCCGCAGGATATTGGATGATATTTTCCTTCGTCGTCTAACCCATGCACAAAGATCCGCGATGAAATTGAAAGCCAGCCGCATAATCCGACGGAGAATACTATTTATTTGAATACGGTATGATTCGCACGTATCCCAATTCTTCGCGAGTCCCTTATTTGGAACGACAACAAATCGATCGAACGGATTACTGGCTAGTCATCCAAGCGTTTTGTATGAAGCCAAAAGGCTTCTCAACCCCAAGATGCTCATGAGGGACCTAGACGTCCTCTACTTTGGGTGCCGCAGCGATCTTGCAGAGATCAACAGAAATCACTCCATCCTCATAGTCTTGCTGCCATAAGTTTGATAACAAAGAGCATAGTGCCGAGTCAGACGTAGAGATGGGCTATGATGACACCAATACCAAAGCCGATAGCAGCTCTTGCGGCGATTATAGCGATGATGGAACGCATTCTGCTGTCAAGGGCAGACGTGGAACTCTAGACCGCGTCCCGCTCTCAAAAGAATCTAACTACTGTACCTAGCTACAATGTTCTGAGCAGCGCCTTCGCCCTCGCGATGTACAACAAGCATCAACGGACAGTACCAATCACCGCCTGGAGTATCTCAAACCTAATAACAGGCGATCCTCAATGCGACAGAGCCAAAATGGCTTCCTCGGGCTTGCAGCCCGGAAGACCCCGCGTCATGTCTCCAGAATGTTTGACTTTTCTCAGCCCCCGTGCTAATGAGAAAGACTGGTGCTTCATCCGCCTCGGCATTGGACAAATCGGTCGAAATGAAGTATCGGCTTCCATGGAGCAGAAGGATACGGCCAGGCTGCTTCTCTGCTTCAGTCCTGCTGCCCTCTCATTATTTAAAATTAGCCGACATTCGGAGTCGGATGAAGACCCCTATTTCAACGTCCAAGATACTATGATGTGAGCCGGGCCCTCATGAAGTTACACAGGCTGTGCCCAGGAGGAGTTCAACGATCAAGCCCGTTGCCTCTGCTCGGATAACGAACGCAGATGGTACACGGCTGGACGATCTTTGGGTTTATCTCTTGTCCGAAATATCTGCTTGGCTTGCGGAATCAGTGAGGTCATGTGGTTTAGGTGCAGGAGGACTTGATTCCCTTCCAAGTCAATGATCGTCCCGGTCAACCCCTCTTCGAGTACGATTTACTCAATACCGTAGCCGGTGTATCGAAGGAGCCTGGCAAAGATATAGCTGATATTAGTCACGATGTCTAGACAAATAAACGCAGCTTCGAGAGGCGATTGACAAGATCATCTTCATATTCACATCGGAACTGCTTTTATGCCGACGACGGCAGCCGGGCCCGATGACAGCCTTGCTGGAGCAAGCTTGGAGGGCAAGCATGGCCTTGTCTTCTATGAGCCCAGATTTTAAAGATGGCGTTTCGGTCGATTCAACTTCGATATGTTGTCCTGATTGGCCTTGCGTCCCTGAAGCTCGAACAACATCAACCTCCGAGAGCTGTACTCGTCGAGCAAATCCGCGCCAGCCCATGCCGTAGAAATGTTTTGGATCTGATGAATGAGGCAGCTGGTCGTACAAGCAACTCCGATTTCGTCGCAAGACGGTGCTCAACCGAACGCAGAACATTTTGGCCGGCGCGTTTACTCTCACCCATTGGCACAATACGCCCTCGAGGGTCGTTTGGAGTTTTATCTTCTCCTACACGCAGTCAGTCCACTGGCGAATTTAAAGAGCAGTCTCATCATCTGCTACCGAGGCCGTCGTGAAAGCGTCGCAAGTTTAATCAGTCATAGCAAACAACCCACACGAAGAATGGGACGAACGATCGAGTTCCCGCTGCCGCGAGCGCAGCGACTCAATTGAGGTGCTAGATGTACAGTTCATCCACAACGCCAAGGACGGCGAACATCGTGGAAATTTTAGTCATGCTCACGGAAGAAATTATAATTGGGATGGAGTTCATGGTTATTCATTACTTCGGTGCACATCATCGCCAGCTCGATCGAGTTGCGATCACCATCCCACGGTGATGCTTTCTGTGCGACACTGCTCCGTCGTCTTCTCGTGCGACTCCCGAAACATTCGTTGGTTCGGTTACCGCGGGCTCTTTCGCTGGTCTCAGTCTCTCTAAGGGCAATGACCGCGTTCGCCAAGCTGGCGTTCTAGTCTTTTCAGGGGCCGCCATATTCGAACCAGAAGTTTGCATTGCATGTCGTGCTCTCCTGGGACGTTTCCAAGAGATATTTAGTTCTCCTGGCCCTCTTTTGGTTACGAGATACCTAGCGAGGAGCCATGAGTGCCAATCTATTCCTCACACTCAGAACTTCCGACGTGACGATTCGCCTGCACGATCGTCTTGCGAATCTACTAGGACTTTGGGTTGCTGGAGTTAGCGCATGGTATCATGTGCTCTACCCCGCGCATTATTTCAAATCTAATTCCTCGTTCCTGGAAACAGCTCCTGAAAACACCCTCAATCCGTGATCCTCAATCATACAAACGCAGCACACAAGTCAACTGAAGTATTACGAAGTTCCAATTACTATATATCAATCCTCGCCAAGACACACCATCTCAACGAAAGACTACTCCCTAAGCCCCCACTCAAGTATTCCCTTCTCTTTAGTTGACCTTGGCCTGGCTTAGGCTAGTAATCTGGTTCACACCGTCCTGGAGCTTGCCATTAGGCAGCTTGAAACGACACAGAACGCCAGAGCGCTCCTTGACGCTGTTGTCGCAGGCCAAGCTCGTGGTAGCAACGCAGTTAAGCGCTCCGCCGCCTATCACATCCCGCAAGGTTAGTCCCAAATCCCACGATGATATGATGTGATCGGAGTAGTTGAGAAGTCACAACTTACAAGCAGTAGGTCCTCCAGGCACACACTTGCCCGCCGCGCCCGCCGCATCAGTGCAAGCATCCTGCTTCAGCGACGTGTTGGGAATACAGCAGGCGCCCGTGGCCTTCTTGGCCTGGCGGGCGTCGAGAACGATGGAGTTGCGCTCGACGTTGCGCACGCCCTCAACGTCGGCAATCGCGGCGGAGGAGACGGCGGCGAGGCCGAGGATAATGGCGGTGATGGAGAACTGCATTTTGACTGGGGTGAAAGAGTTGTGGGTTGGGCACAAATACGTTGTATGTAAAATAGGTAGTGAATGTTTAGCCGCACAGCGGAAAGAATGAAAATCGAGTTGCACAAGGATTGATCAAAGAAAACTGGGAAGACTAGCTTGACGAGGGAAAAGGGTAGCAGTAGATCAAATCCGCGCCGAGAGCGCGACTCTTTATACCGCCGCTTGTTTTGACTCTACGAAAGACTCGGTCCTCCAAACCCAGTCCCAAACAACGTTGTGGTTAATTGCGGCTCAGTGACAGAGATCGCTGGATCCCACCCCCTGCTCCTCCAGATCGAAGCAGCACTCGGCCTCCGAGCGGACTCTTCCGGACCCCAACCCTTCCTGACAGCGACGAGCCTTTTACTCTGACCGGACGATGCTTAAACCATACAGCGGATCTTGAGACGGTTCCTGGACGAAGAGGGAAGCCGGGTTGGGACGGTAGAGGAAGAGAACATTGGAAAATGTAACTTCAGGTTCGTCTCGAGTTTCTGAAACTGGTTACAGAGCAGTCCCCCCGGGGTACCAGATCTAGCGGTTTAATGGCTCCTCGAATACGAAGGGCTCGTACGCCCCACGATTGCTTCGGATCGCTCCGGGCGGGGCATTTGGCGCCACGCGAATTCTCCGTGGCAGGCAAATTGTCTTCGCGGTTCATCGGGGCGCAAGAGCGAACTTTCACTCAGGCAACATGCAGTGTCTTCAACATGAAAACAGTACTTAGTGTAGTATCACGACATAGCATCACGTCTAAACCATTCAATTCATCATCTCATTCATCTGAAAGGGCAAGATCCATCAGACTGCGCCAAGACATCATCGCAACTCTGGCATCCCGGGGGATGCCAGCATGACCGCAACTCCCGGCAATTCCTGCCGGCCAAGACGTATCGGATCCACCAGCCCCCTAGCAGCGTCGCCCATGCCATCCCGGCGGGATGCAATGCCCTCGGCAAAACTCGCTCGTTTCATCAGGAGCCTCCCGCCCATGGGCTCTGCTGCCCGGATGGAGCATTAATTCGGGACAACCTTTTATTCTTTTGATCCGTGTCATCTGCATGCTCACCGTGTGTGTACTTTGTCTGGGCTGAGATTCGAAAGCCTTGCCGCAACAAAGTCAGAGGAACCAGCGGGTCACTCGTCAAATCAACTAACGAACTCAGAAGATGCCGTTGTAGTCATCCCTGCTCCATCCAAGCCCGCCAATTCAACCATCATCGCCGCAGAATCCGTGGTGACATGTAGACCATCAAAGTGTATTTCGGTGATTTTTGCTAGCCGGGCAGTGTGCCCTATAACTTTAGCCAGCGTACCCAGTACCAAGAACGACAGTAGTAAAGAAAGCGATACGGGTGGCAATAAGGATTAGGCGATGGACGGCGACGATGGACGACGACAGGGGCGAGAAGAACGAGATGGACAACATCAAGAATGAGAAAGAGGATGACCATTCTTTTCTATCATACTATCTCTTCATTCAGTTCTACCTGAATGGACCTATTGAAAGGAACAGGGAGACGGAAAGGGGCTTTGAGTTGCTGCAGCCGTGGTAGCCAATCTTGCGAGACCGCAAATAGCCTACTCAATACAGTGCTGATGGCCCGTTCGCCCGTTTTGTCCTTCGAGCCTGGGATATCTAGGTGTGTGATGAAAGGCGGTAGATGGTCTAGAAACTCGCCCTCGAAGCACCACATCCCGATACGTAGCTTCGTCAAGAATAGGAACTTTGCGAGTGTCGATGCGAGATACACTGACGGACAAGGAACACCCTCGGTGCCTTCGATGACCAAGGTAAGTGACTGCAACCTGTGGGACAACGGCTGCAGACATTCGATCACCTGACTCGGCAGCGGTTCAGGCAACTCGGTATTTCTTCCGGGCTCAAACAGATCGTGGTTGAGCTGTAGGCTGAAGTGGACGACGTTTGGCAAGTGGTTGATGAGACGAGCCAGGTTGTCATGGAAGATGATGACATCGCGAAGATTGAGATTGGTAATGCAATTGCCATCAAGCAGAACTCCTTGTGGAACCTGAAAGATCCGGCACACTTCAGGGTGAGTGGTTCCGTTGATGTCGACTGCCGAGATCCTAGCCCAAGTGACGAAGTTCACTACTCCATCCAAATCGAGCTTCTAGCGCCATGGGCGCAGGAGGCTAGGCCTCCAAGCGAACAGCTTTATGTTTGGGAAAGGTTTGTTGTCTTCGTATTGCTGAGAAATAGGATTGATGGTCGCGTCGCCCATGCAATCCCGAACGATGTCAAGGATGTCTGCCTCAATGTAGAGCGAGATGTATTCCACCGCGTGCCGTGTGAATTGAAACACCATAGCGACTAGAGCAGCGCAGGCCAGATTTGCCGTCCGTATTTGTTCACGTGTGTGCGGGCATCGGGGGGCATCGAGGGGTGGCGTCGACCCGGTGAGAAACTCCTCGAGTGCTAGTCTCAGCTCTTGGGACAGTGAGAAACCTAACTTCGAGGCAAATTGCAGGAGTGCTGTTGCCTCTTCCGACGACCATCCCAAAGTGTCCTTGTCAATCGGTCTGATTGCCAAGTACAACTCCTTCATGGTAACAAAATCACAGAAGTTCGGGTCAACTGCTCCCATGACGTAAAGAAAATGAGCTAGATCCGAAGGTGTAGAGAAGTGGAGGATCTCAAATTGGTCGCAATTCAAGGGCCAGAGCTTGTGCTCTGACTTGAATCGCCGCCGCCGGCTCCTGTGTAATGACGGCTCGTACTCAGAACTATCGAAGCCATAGCTCCTTTCGTTGTTCTTGGGATCTGGTACGCCGAATCCGTATCCGCGGACTCGTTGGATGGGTGCAAGATCGTCGGAGGTTGTCTCCACGTCGAGAAGTTCCAGGGGCAGAGTGATGAGCCGAGCCATGTGTACGTTGTAGAGACAATAGCGTTGTAGTTTGATGTTGAAGTGACCCTAGTGTGTGCGGTCTATTGATTGACAATGAAAAGTGCTATGCTGTTGGGATGTTGTCGTGGTTGTGGGATGTTTGTGTGACGTTGGGTTTGCGGATGGATGGGTGCGAGAAGCAAGATGTGCGGACCGAAAACGGTGGGGCATCGAGCTTGCCACAGCCCGCAGAAGTGCCTTGATGGTCTGGTCGGTCGATTTGGCAAACACATGGCAACAGCAATCGGGCATCGCGAAAGCACAAACATCCCGGGAAAGCGCAATGTGTAGGAGGGAAGGCACGAGCAGCCGATGCAAACCTAGCCAGAACCAGCTTGCAGGTAACACGAGAAGGAAACTGCGTCTAAGCAAACGGCAAAAAGAGTGTCTTCCAAGTTTGGGTGGAAACTGGGAGTCTGCATGGGCAGAAGTGTGGAAGGAGGTGACGTATGGCCAAAATACCCAGTGATGGAGCACATAAAAAGAATCGGAACTTCCTCCTCCTTCCCAGATTCTTGGACACCATCATCGCACACCTTCCGCTCCTCCCAGGGAAGCAAGGGCACCCTGACCAGCTTCACCTCCTGCAGCAAGCAACTGTATCTAGAGAGCTCTATTATCATTGTTCTTGCCGTCAACATCTCCATTGTCCTGCTTCGTCCCCCATCGCCCTGGCCATCAGCTTCATCCTCCGTACCCGTCGCCTTCGGTATCGTCCTTGCCGTCTTCAGTGTCACCCTTGGTTATCCTTGTCTTTCTCATCTACCTGGACATCAATACCTATCCTCTCGCCAGGGATCTTCCACATATTGGGTCTTCCACACATTGGAACTCGCCCAACCAGGCTCAAATGGTCCTCGACTCGATTCGCGCGCAGGCTCCCTCCGCCAGACCGCTTACCCTGCCAACCGTGGCCCGCAGCCGGCTCACTGGCCATGTCTTCCACATATTCGATCGACCTCGCCAATTTTGCCGCTTTCAGTGCCACAGGCGCGTTCTACTCCGAAACCCTCTGTCTACACTAATCCGGAAGGCGATGCCGACTCTGGATGCGACAAGCACATCACGCTGGCCAGCAACAACGATCCTACGTTGCGATGTTCTCAACCTGCCAGACCCTTCCCTTCCTGAGCTGGCGCACCTACCACAAATATTCCGTGTTGCGGAAATAACAACTCTCGTAGCCCTGATGTGTGGCCTTGCCACTTCGGCCGGTGCGCTGAACGTACTGGAAGCATCTGCGCAAATGAAGAGGGTCAGTGTCGAATTTTTTTCCGTTGTCATGACACAGACGCTGACTTCTTGAAGAGAACATAGTCAAGGACCACGACAACAATAGGACTTTTCATGCGAAACCTGCCACAGATGGCGGATTTCCTGAGGGAATTCCGAGGATATCACAACCAACGATGCTGGCAAAAAAAGCGAGGCTGCTGCCATGTTCTGTATTCATGCCACCTCGATTCTCTCGTGCTCATCCTCGTTGCGTCTCTTTCGACTTCACTTGGCTTTGCTCTTGGTTGGCAGAATTCTCTCCGTGCCAAGCTGTTGGCTGGCCCAATCTTTTAGCCATCATATTCCGCTAGATCCCGAGGAGCTACGTAACGCCGTCCCCTTCGACTCTAGAACTTAGCGTCTCAGCCCATCCGTTTTGGATAGTTGCGGGACGGCCCATGAGAAGCCTTGAAGGCCATGCATAGACCTCACAGTACACGACGTTACAATGCATAATTCTGACACAAGGGCACGGGTCTATTATCTCAAATTTCATCTATCGATTCACTTCTTCTATGATCCCGACTGTAACCGTATGAAACACCCGAAAGATATAGCAGGACTTAGTTCATCCTTTTCAGTATACATATTCACATTGTCGTTGTATCTATTTGTCTTCTCGATCTCTCTGTGTCAACAACACAACACATTGACGACGAACACTACACCACGGTGGACCTCGTTCGCGCTCTGAGAAGATCTGAAGCCCTGGGGTCATGCATTCGTACTCGGTGGTACTCAATGGTCATCCCATCTTCGATTAGTCCCCTTAGCTTGTGGATTCGGAACAACTGAGGCTGGGCTTACTTCTTCGCAAGTAGGCTATTATATGAAAGATTTGATCGCGTGGGTGGGGGCCCTTCTTCTCAGGCAAGAATAACTTGAAGGGCGTCCGCTACGATTCTATGTTCACCGGGCCTGATTATGGCCAGATGGTGCAGCTTCTTCGGATCGCCAAGGTCTAGGCGGTGCAATGGATACATCTTCAAGGCATCTGTGACAGTACGCCCGGCCGCAAGTCTTTCTTATCATCACCCAATCCACGAACGAGACGCCGAGATCATTTCAGCTGTGGAAGCACCAAAGACCCCTCAAATGCAAGTCTTCGGTGGTGTGACAACCAGAAGTCCGTTTCCATGGCGGATTACAAGTACCGCGAGCTTTCTGAGCTCAATGATCAAGGCCTTGCAGGGACAAAGTATGCTGGACTGTTCGGTACTGTTATCTGTCTGGACCTCTTGTACCTATAGTCACTGGGTTGAGAATCTTGGCTCCTTTTATCAGGATAGCCACACCTCCGGTCCAACCGGATCTGGCATCAAGGTCGATTCCCCTCCCGGCAGGTCTCTAGAGCTTTTCATTTCAACTCCCAACTTCACCATAAAATCGACAACAGCAATGCTCAATACCATGAGGTTTTTGAAACGTCAATAATGCCAACGACCAACCCCGGGTCCGCAAATTCTTCGAGACTTCACTCATGCCTGTCTGGTTTTGCGGACAAGTACAGTGCCCATCTTCATTCCGAAGGCTCCAGCCGCCCATTGGTTTGTTGCAGAAAACAAATCGCGTGTGGCCTGGGAGAATTCAGTTGATTCCGTGGTCTTTGCTTGCACCCTATCAGTCGCTCCCCTGCAGCGACATCTAGCTTAACCCACAATACTGGGGAGAGAGAACTTCGACGAGCCAGACATTCTGGCTGTCGGCATATTGGAGCAGACCATCTCCATCGACAAGCCCTAGTGGAGGATCAATGTCTTTGGCATCTAAGTATAGGGGATGTTAAAACCTTCCAAGGTGCAAGATGAAGTGAATCATTTCCTCCTGACGAAGGAGGTCCTTGAGATTGTACCTATCGACAACGCAGGGTAGAGGCCCCTTCTACCCACTAGGTGACGTGACAGGCGCGTCTCTTCCGCGCTTTGGTCGATAGGCAGCGGGAGGCTACGAAGGCGTTGGCCACTGGCAGCCTTGCACTCTTCAACCAGAATGACAGCTCCGCTGACGCCTTTGAGATGGCTCGGCGTCTGGGCCCCGAGGTCCGTCGATCTGGGGCCCAGGCCAGGGTCAAAACCTGCATCTACTGTTACTTTGGCTGCACAGATAATTAAAGTGCCGTCGCCATCTCAAGAAGCAGTACGACGCCGTCATGTGGCCGACGCCTGGCTGCTGAGCCTGGCCGAGATTATTTGGGCAAGTTCAGACCTGACTTGATAGCCGTGTTCAGGCCCGAAGCTCAGGGCGTTTTGAGACTGCTTCATTAAATCAAATTTCTTTGGTAGATGGGACAAGATTTATAAAATCTTCAATGGTATTTCTTCGACTGGGGCCCTTTGATAGTGGCCCATACGGGCTGGAGAAACAGTCGTTCGCAAGGGATCTGACCTTCTAGTCGTGTGGGCACTGGCGAACACTCACAGGTCAAAGCGTCCTGCGAATGTGGAATGACAACATGTGAAGCGCTGTCTTCTGTCAAACCGACTCGTTGATGGAACGTGCTCATATACCTTCATCATGGATCGCTATCTCCCAGTGAGCCACAATCTTATTACCCCCATCCGAACTTAATTGTCATCGAGGACTTCTGCAAGGCCATCAATTGAGGACACTATACCCCGGGCCCCAATTGCCACGAAAACTAACCAGGACCCAAATTGGCGGGTCTCCCTCCGCAAGGCAGTCCGAGATAACGTGCCGAGCCACGGCATCTAGGACTTTTTAAAGACTTCAAGCCAAATGGATCTAAGGCTCTGCGGTTTCACAATTCAACAACCCGATTTAAAATCGTAATCCGACCACCAAGCGAACACCCGAGTGACGCTACAGATATATGCCGAGGCCAGAGGCTACGTTCGTTATCCGAACAGAGTGTTCTTGTCTCGTGTAGCAACAGAGCTCGAGACAGTGTTGTTTTCGAGTTTCGACTCGCTTATCAAGATTAGAGACACACACATCATCTTCAAGACCTTGTAAGCTGCAGTGGTCCGGTGTGCGTGGGAGGTGCCACAAAACGTCAATATATTGGTTTCAGGAAACTAGACACATTTCGCATACATAGATGCCCAAAATGGGTCTCAAGTTGGTGCAGATGCCGCCATGGGTGAACCCCGGGCCTCAAACATCATAACATCGATGAGATCTAGATCCCTGCAAATGGTTCGCGTGTCACCTCGGCCGTGCGGGACAACTTCGCACTGCCAGGCGCGAGTTCAGCGATCTAAAAAATTGTGCTTCTGCAACATGGTAACCAACGCCACCGCACTGTCTGGCGGATGAGAAAGCTCGCCAAACACATAATGTTAGCACCAGGCATCGATAGAAGTGACGCCGACAACGTGCGCAGAGGTTATCAGCGGTCTCCACCCGGTGATGAGGCGGTAAACATCCGGCAGCGATGTAGTTCGACACAGTGTTGTTTTCGTCGCGAGCTCCATCACTTACAGCCCGGGGCCCTATACAGCGACTGATGTTGATGATCCTTGATTCGGCTGGTGCTATTTGCACTACCCCGTTCACATCTCGCGAAGAGACACATGCAACATACAGAGATGCCCGTCCCGGGTCTCGAGGCATTGTGGCGAGTAGGTGCCCCGGTACCAAGAACGCAAAGCGAAAGTACTGTCTGCTTCGTTCTGCCAGCTCAGTTACCACGGGTAATGCCACCAAGCAGTATATCCGGGTCCTCTATGGGCAGAACAGACGACAGAGTCCAATATACGCTGGCTACGCTACAATGCTTTTGGCGAGGAGGACCGGACACAACCGTTATAGTCATGGCCGTCTGTGCTCATTATAGTTCTTCTGCGCCGTGGAACAGCTTTCTGGGCTTGCTGCATTGTTCTCAAACCGGACTCCTTGGGCTACCTGAGACACTGGCCAGAAACCTCGCACGTCAGCCGTTGGTGTTGGCCTATGAGAATTGACATCGACTCATGTTGCCTGGGCCAGGCCGCTTCAAGGCGGAAGATGCGGATTTCCGAGCACTACAACTTCTTCTGAATCTTCCCGACCAGCATTCTCAGGCTACGGAACTGGCATCATTGCCTTTCTCGAAGCCCAGCCATATACATGAGGCTGGCGGTGGAGAATGGAGTCATCGATATGCCTGAAGGACTCAAGCCAAACTTAGACCACGGCCACAGCCAATGGATCCGACAAGATTCTCTATGGTCCACTTCAACTTTCATACGGAAAAGCGGCTTAGCAACGCAACCAGTTGCGCCGAGGTACCGATGTCCAAATTCTGCGGACTGCCAATGAGGGACGACCCCTAAGGCGATCAAGCCGCCGGAGAAGACATGACGATGATAATTGACATATGTCACTTTTGGCTGCATGGACGGTGCATACGCAGGACAGCCGATGAAGCACATCAACAAGAACAACATCGAGGTCCCGCATGGCCTCTTATCAGCCTCTTTGGCTCCGTATGGTTTTTCAATCCCCGGGCCCTATGCCAAAGCCTTCGACCCACTTCACGAACCATAACTGTTCGCGACCTGCTTTGGCAAAAGAATGGTGGTGAGAACACAGGGCCGACCGGCAGTCTGCTGGTTGAATTTCACAGCGATATGCGATGTTTGCTTAGCCCTCTCCATGCTCTTCACAGGCAAAAGTTCTTCGGTTCAATGAGGATTGCGCAGGTTTCAAGCCGTTCTCTGCGGGTACAACAAACCACGCACGTCCTCATTCGAGCTGATACGATCCTGCAGCAATCTGGGACAGCCTCGAGCGAGGACGGGACGCGTTTCTCGTCGTGACGATTTACCAAGGCAAGCACAACCAAGTGCAAGTAAACAAACGTTTCCTCCTAAGCCGAAAGGGGCTGTAGGATGTCGAGAGAGACATCCCACCTCTCTTACGGTCCGTATGGCAATTCGACACCTTGAGATGCAATGGGATGAAGCATTGCGCTGCCTTCTCACTAAACACATATGAAACTTACACCATAATACATTCCCGGACCCTTGGAGGGCTGCAAGCGTCAGCCTCATCATTGAGATGAAATTGCATTTAGTTGAATGCGATCCCGGTGCAGAATACAATGACCAGGCAAATGGGCGTGGATCCAACCTGCTCGAAGGGTGAAGACAGCTAGATGTCAGGATTCCAATTAGTGCTCATGACAGGCTTTCTTTCGCTCTGAGCGTATTGCTAGAGTCGGTCTTTTCGATTCCCGGCTGAACTCTGGGACCTGAGTCAGATGGATTGCAATGTTGTCAGTGGAGATCACGTTCCAGACCTAAATAATTGCCTTTCTAGACTGAAACACGACGTAGACGGAGGAGGCATCGGGGCTGGATCCCATGGATTTCAAGCCACGGACACGTCCACCTGGGCAGTTGGCTTTTGCTACTAAGTACTTGAAGAACAATGTCTCATCATGGCTAAGATCGATAGCCCCCCAGACTTCAACATTTAGCACGCCTTTAGCTTAAAGCCAGCAGCTGCCTCGTCCAAGGGCATCGACTTCACTACGGATCAAATCCGCAAGGCCTAGCGAGCGGCAAGCCTTCACTGCCACGAAGGCAAGATCCACGGACGTGTTCCAGGCACACGGAATGCATTCCCGTCTATGACCTAGGTTAACCTCGCCAAAGACTTCCTTCTTAAAAACGGCAAGGAGATAGGCGAACTGGCATACCGTGTCGCTATACGGAAGTTCGCTATAAAGGGAAAGAAGCTATTCAACCACAGCCTACCTATCGGTCACAAGGGCATGTTTATCGTTATCAACGACGCAGATAGTGATTTCGAGGTGATCGGCTAGGGGAACTTTACTCTATCGTCAAAGTCCCACTCGCAGAAGTTTACCAAGGACAAAAACGGCGAAATAACATCAGCTCTCCGCTAGTACGTTCCCCGAGTTGTTGCGGTACATGTGGACGACCGCCAGAGAGCAGGATGGAAGACCATCCAAATTCCAATCGATGGCGATGAAGCATGACAAGAGCACAATTTATTGCCTAGCTCAACCTGGATCGGGACTATCCATCTATAGTCTGCGGAATCAACTGTGAGAAACCCACCCGAACACGTCTGGGCAGATATTTCCAGGCGCATTGTGCAGCCGATGATAGCATTGGAGGCTCAGACCCCGTCGGCGCCTTTATCACTGAAGCCAACGCATGGGGTAAACGCATTATAATCCAGTGGTACGCATCAATCCCTCAAGGAACTCGAGATTTGGAGACAAAGAATGCAAGCCATGGGTTTTCATGCCATTACTACTTGCAGAGTCGGACTTCCACGGTGTTGGATTGGACGCTAAGCCCGCAAACGTTGGCAGCGGGCAGGAGCACATTCTGGACGCAGCATTCACATTGTGCGTATCCAGTGCACCTCATACTCCGCTCCGACCCAGCATTGAGATTGTAGAGGATTCTCGGCCACTGTTCACGCGAGGACATCAAGGAGCTCTTGACTGTCTGACAGGCGCCAAGGTCGGGACCATGGACCTGAAGTGCACATACACTTGACGCCATCTTACACGACCTTCTCTTGGTGTCTCTTGTTTTCAATATTGAGAAGGCTGTCGCGGAAGCGTTATTCAAAACAGATGTTCTCTTCCAAGACGGTCTATCATCGAAATTATCGAGACTTTGGCAGCCCCCATGAGGGGTTGATACAGTATTTAATGCAACACTGTTTCCTAGATCAATAAGCAGGGCAATTTGTGTTATATCGCCAACCACGAAAGCTTTGGGACAAAGCGGTCAAGAACCTGCACAGATCCTGCATCTTCGCAACTCCATAATTATATATCTCATCTTCTTGAACGCTGAGACGTCGATACCAAATTCGCCCCCGGGCCCCGCAACGCAGTTGATCGGTTACGGTTACCAAGGCAAGGCAGCAGGTGTGTCAGAGATCAGTATTCGCACACGCGCATTGTTCTCTAGAGAAAGACATCATCGCGTCTTTCTCCGGGCTCATCCAGCTTCGCCACCTTTTAGGCGAATACCTGAAGGGCGGCCACCTCACACACAAAGGAAGGCTCTAGACAAATTGGAATTCTAGAGTTGCATTGCGTCGTTAAGTATTGAAACGACCACTCGACACTTGTAGACGCCCCGCAACGCCCACTCAATTGCAAGGCTGAGGAAAAGAACTATCTTGGAAACGATACATTGCCGTTAAGAATGTTTTTCAAAGACAAGAGCCGGGGTACCTCTTGTCATCGTAACACTAAAGCTCGGGCCCAAGATGAGTATGGTCTGTTGGCAGACGACGGAGCAGCTCGCGACGATGAGGTTATGGTTACCTCTGTGTTGCTCAGTGCATCTGGTGTAAACTACCATGTTGCATGTCACCAAGGCCTTATCATTGGATGGCCCCAATCATGCCACCCAGACGCAGGCAGTCGGTCGTCTCTGGCGTCTAGGTCAGAAGCACCCGGCATACTGGCGAATCCTACAGGTTCAAGATATCTTAGATTCATTCGTGGAAACACGGAACCTGACGAAGGCTCTGGTTGCTGCTCCTGTCAAATAAGATAACAGTCAGATCGGAATACAAGAAGAGATGCATTGCCAAAACCCTTGCTCTCGACAACCCATGTCCTGGTCTCTGTATGACGATCAAGGAGACTGTCAGGATGAGCGTGCCGAAGCAGAGCCCCGGGCCTCTGATAGGCGGGAGGAAGTAAATGCTGTAGAAGATCTGCGTCTGCTCCGGAGCTCAAATGGCACCTCCGTCTAAATTGGTTTTGCAGTAGCTGTACGACGCAGGATCTCACACTGGGCGTGCTCAGGATCCAGGAATGCCATTCGAAGGCTTGCGTTGACTTCGTTCGTTAAAGCTGAACGGGTCCCCAGAGTCCGAACTAATCAAGACTTTTCACCCAAGCCAGAGATGGCCATGTCGGTTGGACTTCCCGGTCACGGGCGACGCTCTGAGTGGCAGAAAAAGATGTACGACAGCTGCATTTGGGCCTGGATTATGGCCGAGGCCGAAGCCGACTACTCTGCTCGTCTGTGGCATGAGCTTTTCGGTGCAAAGACATGGGCCCTAGATGAATACTCCTCGTCTAGGAGGTTACTGACCTGCCTTCCAATGAGAAAGCAGAATGATAACGGTGGAACGGCCCGCTAGTCCTACAATCCATGCGAAGCGTCTTTGCCTAATAAAACGCAGATCGGGATCATTTCATCCAGGTCATATTGATTCAATACACCTTCTGACGCTTCATTTTCTGGGACTTGCATTCGAGAAGTAGCTTCGGATCAGGTCAAGTCACCCCGCAGCAGTCAAGTTGTCTTGCACCACTGCCACAGCTTTGGGCGCCGTGTCTGCGTAAAGGGTGTGTCCCACTGTAGACATTCCTCTTCTTCATCCTTCGATAGATACACCTTTGTGGCGATGGAGAGCGCGACCCAGCACTTGACGACCAGCGCCAGTCTTTGCTGTGGAAAGCGAAGAGAGTTGGCATGACCCGCTGCAGTCTCAACGAACCTCAGGAAGGTTCTGCCTCGAGGCTAGAGAGAACCGTGTCACTGCATCGTTGGCATCCATTCTCGAGCACAGCGGGCTTGCCTACCCGTTTCTCTGTCAATTGCTGAGTGTGCTGAAAGGCTGCAAGAATTGTTTCAGCGACGATGTCTGACAACGTCGCCCTCGGGTCTCTGGAGCTCGCCTACCTAGAGCCTTGTGCCCATGATATTAATGATGATCGATCTTGCTGGAAACCCTCGACAGGCACTTCAGAAAAGCCACTTCAACAGCATGCTGTGCCTGAAGCAACAAGGCAGATGGACCTAGACCTTTTCGAGAAAAGCAAATTCGATCATGACCACCCTTCAATCGAAGGCAGAAGCGGGAAAAGAAAAGTCCTGGGCCCCTGGTAACCTCGAACTTGATAGTCGTTCGCAGAGCAAGAGTGGAAAACGAGTCGTAGAGAATGGACATCCCCTACCGCAAAGGGCAGCCAACTCTGGGGGGATCTGATTCCATCGATTACCTAGCTGTACGATTCTCTACGGCCTACTTTTGACATTCAAGTTCCTCCTTGTCCCGGCAGACTTCATGGCATCGATGTCGTTCTGTGCGAGAGAATATGTGTCGGAGCAGTGGGGAGGGGAGGCATCAAAAGGTGCAGTCGCCGGGACCTCCTCCTTGCGGCCAGGTGCAAACTAGGTAACAAGGATAACTACCTTTATTCCAACACCGAGAGGCTTCACCTGAGTTCATTTGTGCGAAGCCGCAAATTCACATGCCTCGGGACCTAATACTGGATCCACGAGCCCTTTGCCAA
The DNA here is from genome assembly GCA_025328345.1 of Colletotrichum sp. SAR11_59. NCBI lineage: Eukaryota > Fungi > Ascomycota > Sordariomycetes > Glomerellales > Glomerellaceae > Colletotrichum > Colletotrichum sp. SAR11_59. Next base: position 56,952 of record JAKMXC010000142.1, on the reverse strand, counting down.
GGGATGCGGTATCTTCAGCCTCTAAATATACCCAGTTCAGAACCATATGTCTATGGTACGGTGGCGACAGAGGTCGATATGGCCGCGAGAACCATTGGAAATGGGTGATTCCCGCCTCAAGATCCGCGACAAAACGTGGGACTTATGTCTTTGCCCCCGGGGCCGACTAATACAATTTCGAAGAGACTTTTACGACGTACTCCTATGCAAAGCACCATGCAGATCAAAAGCACATAGGGCTTTGGTATTTTGCAGAGCAGAGCGGTGATGAAAATTGGTGAAGGTTAATGGAAGGCTGAAGAGGCAAACAAAAAAAGGGAAAAAGAAGGGCGCAAATACCATCAAACTATCTAGACACAGAAACAAAACAAAAGCAAATAGAACCACAATAGAATATAATAAGATAACAAAATTACAGGATAAATATGATTATCTCTCCAGTGTTATCCAGATAGATGAGACTTGCTCCTGCACGTCACGCCGCATCAACAGTGCGGATTGATAGCTAATTTTCATCCATCCAAGCAGTGCCATGTCGATCATGCAGGGCTTCTGCAGAGGTTCATGCGTGTCAGCACGTGTAGATAGGGATTTGTTTCCATCGATATTGCACTGCAATTTTAACCCCTCCCGAAGGAACATGGCAACTGAGGGGCATTGTTGGAATCCGACCCAACCCATTGTACATTGTTCGGGCTCCCAATCTGAACATTCGCAGGTTGTTAATCCCAGCCCGACGAAGTGAAGACACACACGCCCCCTCGCCACGAACTCAGCCATGAAGAAAGTATGACAGAGACAATGCCATGGATTAAAGTTCGGTGGTCACACACTTATCGTAACTTTTTGGAAAGCTTATAAATATTAACACCAAATGGCACATCAAACATCGTGACCTTCTCGTTCATTTCTCATAAAGGCTCCAAGAGCGACAGTCACTGCGTAGGCTTTTGCTTATATCCATCTTCATTTATTTACTGCGGCTTGAATTTGGTCACTGATTGCACCACACCACGTCTATGATCTTCGCCCTCAAAATATTCCGACAATCTGGATGCACTGCAATCTTAACCTCCCCCGAGGGAATCCTTGCCGGGGTGGCCGACCAATCCATCGCATCAGAACTTTGCCCTCCCAAGCCGCTACTGTACTCCTCAGAGTACAGTCAGCTTTTTCCCACAGCGATTTGAGCACCTCCAGAGGATGGCGCTTGATTCGTCGGCTGCAGACTGGTACTCATTGCAACCACCCCCTTAGATCCAGATCTGGCTCTGCACTGCAATTCTAACCCCTCCGGACATGAGATTTTTCAAACCGTTGACCAATCATACTCTCTCTCCCATCCTCACATCTGTGACTGACTAGCCCGCTCATATGCACTGCAGTTTGATCCCCGCCAAAGGAGACACAGGCAAGAGAGAGTCTATGGCCTTTCCAATATACCGCGTTCTCGTGTTCCCGACACTTCAGATACTCCCCGGTGAGTCAGCGTACCATAATCACGTAGGTATGCATCCCTTTTAGCATAGTTTGCCAGTTATCGCACTTCTCTGCAATTTGAATCGCTCCTGCCGGGGGGGGGCTTCAGAAAGACACGCCAGCCAACTAAACGTAGTTATTCTCCCACTGGCGTTGTACTCACCCCTCTTGCACACACAGAGGCCAGAAATGATGAATATTAGTCTGATACTATTTAGCATTTAGATCAGGACCATGTCTCTCGTTCATAGGTACACTGACAACATATGACCGCTTAATGCACCTCACCTTACGTCCGTAGTGCCTGCTTGTCTCTGGTCCAATCAACGACGACTGGGTCCTCGGCCGCCGCCGGCCGCCGACTACCCGCAACCATCCAATCAAAAAGGAATTCACTGCATTCTTAACCCCTCCCCAGGAGATACTCGGTGTCCCCTAAGAGCACCTACTAGCGTGCGTTGACTGCATTTAAAGCCACACATGATGAGTCTATAAAGAACCTCCCGACATAGAAACAGCCACAAGAAAGTATAAAAGAAACATAGAACAGCCTTGAGAACATCGATGATTTATGTAGCTCTTCAGAAAATCATAAGATGATAGATAGGACCGTAATTTAGTCACAAATGCCTATCAAACACCCTAAGCGCCATGCCCGTTCCCCATATAATCATTCCCAAAGGTATCATAAGTAAGCCTCCTCAACCGCTCAATCTCATTCTCGGTAGCCTTCTTCGTCCCCTTCAACTCAAACCCGTCATCCCCGAGAACGCCAACCGTAAACACCCGGGTCCCATCCCTTTTCTGGAACCATCCCATCTGAAAACTTACATTAGACATGTGCCCGTGGAGCTCCTCCTTCAATAGCATGTGCGTCCCCGATGGTAGGTGGTCCGCGGCATTGGATCCCCGCAGGAGACCGACCATGCTCTCGATGCTGCTGAAGCCCTCGGGCGCTAAGCCCCTGGTGCCCATGTTGAACACACTCTCCCGAGATTTGAAGAGAATGGCAGCCAAGTTGACGACGCCTGCAAAGCACAGGATCGCGACGATGATGTATGTGATCATTGGACTCTGCTTCAGTCGACGTCGACCTGTGTCGATGACGACGGCGTCAATGTCCGGGAGGGCTCCTGGCGCGCCAGACGATGTCGAGTCTTCCTCGAGCCCCAGACGGCCCTCGACGTTCAATAGTTGGCCCTGGATAAAGCTGTACTTGTGATTCAGGCGCCTTAAAAGCTCTCCCACCTCCAAATCCCCTGCCCATGGCTTGACATATGATTGTATGTCGTTTTCCATCACGTCCGCCAGGGTATCGTTGAGTTCCACCCGGCTTAGTCCCGCCTCCAAAGGAAGATCGATCGGGGGATCCCAGGTCCTTATGGTAGAAGGGTGGGTGATTGGCGGGTTATCCGCGTCGATGATGAACTCCCCATCTACGTTGATCAAGTTCACCTCGGTGTCGACTTTAGCGACGGTGTAGTTGCATTTCCAGATCTCCAGGAACTCGAACCCTTTTATCATCGCCGAGTACTTGCCCCAATAGTACGTATGCGTCCTGACGGGAAAGTACTGTTCATCCGTGAAGCTGTTTTCCGCTCGAAGGTTGCAGACACCGATTGTCTCTCGGAGGTTCTCGTGGGACCTCATGATCCCAGCGAAGTAATCGCCGACAATTCCCGCGTCGGCCATTAGGTTGAAAACATTTGTCATGTTGGCGCTTGTCTGCTTGGAATTGCTGCAGGTAAAGGGCTCGGTTACCGTTGTCTGATAGTAATCCAGCCCGCTTTCTGTCATGTTATTCTTCAAAATGAAAGAATATTGGTCGTCGGACAGCTTCTCGCAGTATGACTGAGTTTGCGCGGCTGGAACGGTAATTTTCAGCGTCTTGTTCTGCGCATTCTCAATACCGTCCAGACCGCCAAGAATTGGAAATACGAGATCGCCAAAGGTGTTGCGAGAGGAGCTGAAGTTGGTGCCCTCCGCTCGGCTCAGAAGACCAGCCAAGGCCATCCTGGTGACAGAATACTGAGCACTGTTGTTATCCGCTGCGCCCGGTTGAGTTCCGAACCGGGATTGCTGCGTCAGTTGGAGGCTCGTCTGCTCTGGCACCGCCTCCACAGTGAAGAGGACGGCAAGCAGAGTTGTCAAGAAACCGCAAATAATAGCCAGGGTCTGCGCAAGTGTCAATGCCCAGATGCGACGGCGGAAAGAGTGGTAAAGTGCCCGAATTCCAAGCATGTCGAGTAAGGAGCAGTCGACCTCCTCCACGCTGCATGGTCGAGAAGACAGACATGAAAGGAGTGCAAGGTTCCGATAAATATGATCGCATGAGCTAACATATCCAGAAACGATAAGGGCGACTGTAGCCGGTAGCGAAGTCCAAAGGAGGTGCCAGTAGCCGTCTTCATTCACATCGACGAATCCGTTAGATGTTTCGGACAGACGCAGTGTGTAGATGAGACCGGCTGCAAGGATGGCGACGAAGATGACGAAGGGCGCCCGAATCCAAAGCCTGAGAGCCGTCGGAGTGAATCTGCACCGTCTCCATACGGCTGAGATGTCGATAAGCGCCGAGGATTCAACGCCTTCGACGAATTTTGGATGATCACGGAAAAAGATGAGATTGCCCACCATAGTTGCGGGGTCTCGATGCCAGACAGCCGTGCGACGCCTGAAGCGTATGGCAACCAAGAAGGCGATGCAAGTACTCAGCGCGGATAGTACGATCATGACCACGCACACCAATTGGTTGACAATCAACTTGTCAGTGCTCTCTAGGAAAGCCCCATTATGCTTGAAATTGTCGGGTTCTCGAAGAAGATAGTGCCCCAAGAAGGGACCCAGCGTCTGCGTCAGGTTCTTTACAGAGTCGTATAAGTTGTCCGTGGTGATCAAGCTGGCGTCTCCTGAGTCGTAGTCATTGCCCCAGAATAACTGGTTGGCTTTGAGGGGTCCGGCCGTGTTCGTTCTGTATGTGTCGGGCACAAAATGTCCTCCCATGTTTTCTGGGATCGACTTGTAGAGCAGTTTCCACGTGTCTGCCGCGACGATAGTCTTTGGCTGGTCTTCTAGCACGGTGATCTTTGGTATGATGCCGTCGTCCACGACCTCGACTTTTGATAACCAGGCAGTCGGCGAGCACAGTACAGCAGCGCCGTCCGTGAGGTACATTCGTGAGGAGTTGGTTGCCGATCTATCGAAGCGACCCATCCAGAAGACGAACTGCGGACTTTGGTCGGGCAGGTCACGGCATGGACGCCTGGGAGAAAGAGTCTCATTTACGGTGCCCCAGGCCTCCCAAGAGCGGCCACTGTGGATGCTTGGCTGCGGAACCTCGTAGTTGATGACCGGTATCTCAGCATCGCAGCCTTCGAACGTGAGATTCACACCAACGGTGGTGACGGTATCTCCATCTTTTCCTTCACTGTAGGCTGTATTCCATGTTGAGTGGCTCTGCATCTTCAAGCACTGTATGTCCGAGAAAAAGGCATCCACAACAGCCGTCATTGGTGACTCAGAGGTTCCTCTGGCAGTGCCGTTCACTTCCCGGAATGTCTGGTACGCGGCTGTTTTGCTGACCCCAAAGGGATACAGCATGTCGAAATCCTTCATCGCTCGAGCCGCATAGTAAGGTGTCGTGTCGTCGGTGTCATCTAGATAGCCCACGTTGAAGGAGTCGAGGACATCCGTGGTGATGTTGCTTGGTATCTCAACCGTCGTGAGGCCATACAGCGCAGGTGCCATGATGATTTGGGCTTTGAGAATAAAACCAATCGTCGTGGCCAGAAACACAAGATAGTGTTTGTGCTGCAAAGACTGAATGAGGGCCACGAATGACGACATCGCTGCGTAGTCGAGCGCGTAGCCGTCTTTGCCCAGGGGCATGTTTTGGCGCATGGCAATCCACGGCATATACCGCATAGCCTGCAGTTCCACTCGTGCCCATAGAACAGCAAGAAGGGCGAGAGCTTGCCGAAAGTTAGTTTCCCGAACAACGTACTGAGGTGCTGGTGATGAGACGCTTACCTGCAACGGGCCCGATTCGCCAGACGTAGACCAAATTCGCCTGAGTCTTGACGAGGCCATCATGTTGATTGCTATACCGCATCATGAACACCAGGCCTGCCGTCATGAGGAGGAAGAAGACAGCAAAGGTACCGACAGACTGAGGTCGCAGCCATTTGGGTCTCCAGGTTACGCTGCGGTGAAGTTTGCCCTTCTCGGCTTCATTTCCATCACTGACACTAATGGCACGAGTCCTCGGCTCATCGTATTTCGTCTCGGGCAACTTCTCGCTGTTCTGTCCAGGCGGACTCGCCGGCGATTCCTTTGGCGATTCTTGGCGAAGGACAGTGAATTGTTCCTCGTCACCTGTTCCGTACTCCCTCGTCGACGGTCTCGAGTGCGTGTCGATGGTCAGGCCGTGTGTCGACTGGGCAAAGACGGCCAACTCCTCGGCAGTCGGTACGACCGTCTTCGCGATTGGTTTTCGAGGGATCGAGTATCTCTTGACTGTGTTCCCACTCAAGGCTCGGTGCCCGGCGGCGATTGTATCCATGATCCTAGCTCCTCAATCTCGACCGTTGGCGGGAACGAAGGATTTCCATCTGGCAGATGAGACAAAAAGGCACAGCAACAGCTTTCGTTTCTTTTGGTGGCACAGCGTCCCGCGCCAGAGGAGCGGCTAAGAATCTTTTGTAGCATGCCGGCGGCCTGTTCCTGCAGCAAGGCTAGATGGAGTCGAGTCGTTCGTGTGGGTGGACCTCTTGCGCGAGAGATAATTAAGCGCCCGCGATCAGGTTTGAAACGCAGTTTGGGGGCTGTGATGATGGAACAGAGAACCAACACACAGTGCGGCCAGGCAGTGGCCCGCTCTCCGTGGGACAGCTGCAAGGCTGGGTGCATGCAGTAACAGGGGCCAAATGCTACTCGATGCTGGTGTTGCAGGGGATCTGTACGAGACGATGAGGCAGGTGAGCGGCGCAGTCAGAAAATAGTGAGAGCTGAGTTGTTGGTGCACAGTGCCTGAAGACGATGTCGCGACATTGACGAAAGAGGAATGGGCCGGCCCCGACGATCGGATGCTGTGCTGGGTGAGCAAGGCTGGTGAAGCGAAATGAGAGGAAATGTTTGGGGACTTTGCAGCCTGGACAGACAAGGTTTGTGAGAGTGGTTGGAGCATCCGTACCTATCGTGCCTAGATGGCTACGACCTGCCCGGTTGGGATGGGGAGGCTGACAGCGGAGATTGGATCGGGAAGGCGCAGACTTTTACGAGGCGAGTCGCGATGTCTTGTTGAGGAAGGAGAGATGAAGGATAGCACCCGCCATGCAGGAAGGCGCGAGCAACCTAAGCCAATGTTTCTTACAGCAGGCACGGTGCGGGCCGAAGCCCGGGCATCCACCAGCCCGGCGATACGGATTCTACGGCGTGTGCAGCTCGGCGTCACGGCCCCACCAGGGAGGCCGGTTTCCAGGTGAAGGGTAAGGCACTCCCAGCTGCTGCCGCTGGGCCAGAGGGCAGTGCGACGATCTCATCGGCGCATGAGGCGGCATCTGGCAGAACTGCCAAGTATGTAGAGACGACTCGGGTCTGGTCTCACAGCGGATGAACGGTCTTCATTGCCTGTTTCTCCGAGGTAAGCATGCGGCGCAGCTGCGGTGGAGGGAGCCTGCATGACCTGAGCAAGCACACAGAGCACTCCACAAAGCTGGTGTCGGATCTGGCAGTGACATGTTCCGTTTCTACTGCGTACATAGTATGCCTTGCCTAGATGATCATTGAAAGCAAACCATCAGTCGGAAAAAAGGGCAACAAACAATGTCGATACCAACCCAGCCGAAATACCCCTCGTCCATCACAGCATCATCCTTCCACTATTTTCCCAGTAACCAGGCCTGGACCGGCCTTACAGTGGACTCGTGCAGTGGACCAACGGCGCAGTGCAGCGGGCCCCCATCCAAAGACCCCCTCAAGGGCGTGATGGGGTAAACAGCAGCTTAATGGGCTCTAGCGTGCCGGTTCGCGAGGGCCGCCAACCGGCAGGGGCGGCGCCACCCAATTTGAAGCCGGCGATAAGGACACGTGGAGCGCCGATAAGACACGCGACCGGGTCTCAGCGCTTAACAATAAAACCTGGCCGCCACTTTTTTTTCTTTTTGTGTGTTTCTCGTCGGATTGATTGACTGCTTATTACGCCGCCTTAAGAAGTTCTTTATCTGCAGCGCCAGGACATGGTGTTGCATAATTTGGGTAATCAACATTAACCATAATCCCCAAGCGCGGCATTGACGGCAGACCTGGTCGGTGGTCACTTGCACTTTCCCGTCCAACTTTCCACCCTTCCACCCTTACCCTTCCCTTTCCTCGTCATCTCGTCTGGTCTGGTCTGGTCTGGTCAGTGGTCACATCATCAGCTGGACCTTTACTTTAGCTGGATTCAATCAGCAGGCCCCCATCCATTGTGTGTCGCAGCTGCCAGCCCGCCCCCATCCGTTCGTCTCTCTGGCCCCAGCCCAGCCCTCCTTCTCTTTCGTTTGCTCCCCTCCACCTCCACCTCCCCCTCCCCCTCGTCTCTTTCTCCCCTCTCTCCCAGCCTGTCATCATCCTCGTCACCCTCGTCGCCCTTGCACCTGCTGCATCACACAACCCAAGCAAGGAGACAGACACACAAAGATTGAGCGCAAACCACCAACGCAAACAACGCTAAACAACACCAACACGCAGCGCTGGCCAGTCCGTGTCACACCGCCACCTGCGCTCGCTCACACGCCTTTGCGCCGTATCCGCATCCAACACCACGAATTTCCACCCTCGCGCTGCACTCTACTGCACCTCCAGCGCCGTCCAGACCGTCGGGCTCCAGATTCCTCGCCAGCGTGTCCAGTCAGCGCTCATCGTCGCCCCAATCCTGTTTCCTCTCCCGCCACCGCTCATCCAGCGCACTCGCCAACCTTGCCAGAAATCCACACCATCGCAGCCCGATTTGCTCCCAGAATCCAGGAACCAGTTCACTAGGAGAAAAAATAGACCAGCAGGGGAAAAAATGGCCTCCATCGTCACGGATGTCTTCGACGCCCTCTGGGACTTTAATACCCACGTCACCCTCTTTGGGCGCATGATGTTCCTCTGGTCCTTTGTCCTCCTCGGTCTCATCATTGCTGCTCAGGTTTCCCAGTACGGCGAGCCTGACCATACCAGAATTCAGTGGGTGCGCTTGACTGACGAGTCTCGGTAAGTCTGTCTTTGGTTGTCTCATCTTGCTTTTACTGCTTTCCCTTCCCTTCCAAACCACCTCCTGTCTCGTGCCTTTTCCGTCCTTTTCCCGTCAACCCATGCACCATCACCATCTGCAACACAACACGCACTACAAATCGGCTATTCTCTCCGGACGTCTGAACTCCGTCTGAACTCGTCCCATCCATCTATCCCTTCTTCCCGCCCTACCTAACCTAACCTACACCAACCTGGCTTTACCCTCCACGCCCACCGTTTCAACCCGCGCCTCGCATTGCATTGCATTTCTTTGTCTCTTTTGTCCCGCCCGCCGCCAGCGGTAAATCCGTGCGTCAACCGCAAAAAGCCCGTTCCCTCCCCGCCATGGATCTTCCATGCCGCAAGGTTTCACCGTCTCCGCAATTCCGAGTCTCCTATTTTAGTAAAAGGGACACTTTGTTTGATGACATGCCACGGCTTATGGGGCACCCGCAAATAAGCAAAAACACTCCCCCATGCGCTTTGTTTTCATATAAAGACTATTGGACGGCACCTACTTCTGGACTTTGCTAATCTCCTCTCGTCTTCATGCGCCCTACAGTCCTTACTGGTATACCTTCTACGTTCTCGAAGCCTTCCTCTTCGTCTCCGGCGGATACCCAATGCTTCACGAAAAGATGTCAATGTACCTTGGTACTGGCTACGAGGATCAGATACTCAACGCCATTTGGATCGGTCTCCTCAGCGTCGAGGCCCTCATGGTCGCTGGCGTCACCGTCCTCTCCATCTCCCGCAAGCTCAAGTCCGCGCCCAAGCAGAAGACGAACTGAAAAGCCCGTGACTTCTTCTCCGACGCCTTTATTTTTTGTTGCACATCTCGAAAAAAGAAAGAAAGAAAGATACCCACCCGCGATGTTGCCACTTCCTGCATCAGCCTCGGCAGCCGCCTTCAATATACTTCATTTTGCGCGCATGCATTTGCACCCTTCTCCGATCGTCATCCCCGAGTGACCTTTTTACCGTACGAACCGAAATGTTTCATGAAGATACCCACGAACGAAGACCATGGAAAATTGCGGCGGAAATCTGCCGACCGTGAGAAAAGCCACCATCGAGCACTGCTTCCCGTTACACACCAAGGCGCTGCACCGATTGAACGAAGACATGAGAAAGATACGAGGAGGACACATGATCCCGCCCGAAAGATGCACTTCCGGCACCTTGCATCGCGCCGGGCTGACGTTTGCGCCCGGCGTATGAGAGGTACAGGACCCTGCAGCCAGATCCCTGCATGGAGGGGCAGCGTGGCGCCGAATCGGGATAGGGCAGACTTGGGCTCTTGGCGAACGGAGGGGAATTTCCCGGCGTATGCCATCACGGCACGCGAGATCTGTCTGCATGTCGGCGACAGGACAGCTGGCCTTCCGAGGTTGACTACACCGTCGCCGCGCCGCCCTTTCGGCCACGTCGCGCATCAGTGTGACGCTTCATTTGGAGAAACTTTCGGCCGGCGGGGCATGGAGAGATGATGCAGCGGCGTTCCCGTCGCAGCTAAATCGCCCAGGATGAATGCCTGCCCACGCCAACGATGGAATTGTGTCTGCGGCCACGTGTTCTCGCCGCACTACACCTCATCTACCAAAGACATCGTCATCCACATCGCCATACTTTTAGCTGCTTCCACCACCATTTGAAGGCACGCCTAGAGGTGGTCTTAGCGCCTGAGCCAGCAAGCTGGAGAAAGTCGTGTAGCAGGAGCTCTAGGGTAGTTCAACTCAAAACAATTGATGACCTTTAAATCATTAATGCGGTGTCTCTTTCCTTCGCTCGTGACCAGTTGTCCTGCCTGTTCATCTACAAAGTCGTGGAGCTCTCGGCTGGAACTTGCGTAGGGGGTGAATCTGTCCGCCGTTTTCACTGTGGCTTCGAGATGACGAGAGATGGGTGCCGTCCTTCACTCAAACTTACGGTCGTATAAACGTACGATGAGAAGGATGATGAGCAACGATTCTTCTGAGCAATGTACACATCCCTGCCTTGACCGAATCCATAATCCTGACATCTAACACAAAAGCAGAACCAACGAGCCTTTCCCTTGGGTATTCATTCCTACAACTCCAAAAGCGATCCCGAATGACGACGTTCCTCCAACCCTGTCTTCCAATTCCCCTCACTGCAAGAGCAAGTCCAAGTTAACATTAGGCCAGTACTCCTGGACCCTGACCCCCTGCGCCAGATCAACAGCCGCAACGCCCACGTTCTTGAGAGCCCTCTCCACGACGTGCGCCTGTTCTCTGAGCACGGCCGGGTCTCTGCCGGCGTCGGCGTGGGCGATCAACGACTCGACGGTGCGGCGGGTGTTGATGAGGGCTGTGAGGGTGCGGTTGAGCGTGGACCTAGAGATGATGAGGTTGTCGGGGTGGCGAGGAGGGCCGTGGAGGTCGGGAGGGGGGCCCATGAAGGGCTGGCGAGGGGCTGGGTGAGGACCAGCAGGGGGGTGAGCGGAAGGATGACGGACGCCGTCGGGAGTCTGGACCGGAGCCGCGGAGGGAGGGCGATCACCAGCAGCGGTCTGGACGGGACGGCCCGCAGAGGGATGACGGACGCCGGCCGGGGGTCTCATGTGAGGAGGAAGAGGGTCCATGAAGGACTGGCGAGGGCCGGCGTTGGGCTGGGGGGGAGGATGAGCCACAGATGGCCGAGGAGCACCCTGACGAGCAGCAGCAGTTGGCTGGGCTGAAGGAGGAGCAGCCGCAAGATGCTGACGAGCACCGCCGGTCGTAGGAGCAGGCTGAGCGGCCGCGGGACGAGGAGAGGGATGGCTGATCCGGCGGTCAACGGGGGTGTTCAGCAGGCCCAGCTCGGTCTTGGTGCTAGGCGCATCAGAGCGGAAGCCTGTGCCGAGGTGGAAGTCCGCGTGAGGGTTCTCAGAAGCTGGGATGCCAGCTGGACGAGCATAGGGGTTTCCCATCGGGATGTTTCCACCGATGCCGGGGATGGCGGGCTGGGCTCGGTTCGAGGGGCCATTAGCAGGGCCGTTGGCGTGACCACCGATGGCGGACGAGGCGGTGGCGATATCAGGAGCGTCGCCAGGAGCCTCGTGAAGAGCCTTACGCTTGGTTGACTTGCGCTTGGGAGGAGGGGCAGGTCTCGTCGGGAAGTGTCCCATGGGCGGCATCTTCGGGGTTTCGCTGCCGTCGGCGGGAGTCTGCTGCTGACCATTCTTGGGGTGGGCAGAGCCGTTAGATGAAGCTGGCTGGGCGGCCGGGTTGGTAGGGGCTCCAGCGGCCGCGGGGATGGGCGGCATATTCGGGGCTGCGTCGGCGACATTGGCGGTTTGCTGCCGGCCGGCGGGGGGGTGAGCCAGGTCGTTGGACGAAGCCGACTGGGTGGCTGAGTTGACAGGACCTTCAGTGGTCTGCTGTTGGCCATAAACGTCGTGAGCCGGCTGGATGGCCGGGCGCACGGGGGCTCTGAGAATCTGCTGTCGGCCGGAGTTGACGCGAGCTGGCTGGACAGCCCGGTTGATAGGAGCACCAGGGGCCGCAGGGTTGGGCGGAGCAGTGGCCGACGGAGCGCGAGCCGCAACTCGAGGAACGCTGAAGTATTCCTTGCTAGCGTTGATGTTCTTCTTGACGTACTCCTCCTTATCGCGAAAGAGAGCCAGCATCTCGGGAGGCAAGTCGGAGGGCAACAAAGCTCTCGAGTCCTGGGCTGGGTCAGCGTTGAAGTCCCTGACAAACTGTTCCCATGTGCTCTCAAAAGAGAGCTTGTGCGCATCGTCATCCGAGACAGAGAAGGGGACCTCGAAGCCCGAGGCGCTGAGCTCCCCGGCCAGGTCATGCAGCGCATCAGTGAAGTAGCCCAGTTGCTCCTCACCGAACTTGGGAGAACGCACCTGGGGACGGGAAGCCTGCTGAGGCGGCTGGGGGCAGACTTGGCCGAGGCTGTTCAGCATAGGCGGATAGGGAAAAGACTGCTGGGGCTGGCCGGCGGTAGGACGCGGGTTTCTCGGGTGTTGAGGGCGGAAGGGGTCCAAAGGCACGAACGTCTGGGGACGAGAAGGAGGAGCCACTGGGACGGGCGTCTGAGGCTGAAAAGGGGGAGCCATGGGGTTGAGGTGGGGGCCGCTCAAGAGCCGACGGGCCGCGATGTTGGTCGGGGTGAGAGCGCGAGGGGCGGGTTGAGGAGTCTGGGGGAGAGACTGGGAGGGGCCGAAGCCGCTGTGGCGGGGAGGGTCGTGATGGACCGGGCCATGGTTGATGGGGTTGGCGACGCCGACACTGAGGAGGTCAGTATTGTGATTCAATCGAGATAGCAGATTCTTACTTCTTGAGAGCGTTGTCTCCAGGAGGCTTGATGCGAACGTTGTCGTTGTTGGCCTTCTGACGCTTGGGGGCAGGGGGGCCGGCCCGGTCAGACGCGTCGGTCGAGGTCGAGGGAGCTTCCTGGGTAGCCATTTTGTGAAATGTCCTTCGACGGAGCGTGGAGATTGCGTCGAATATTCTCGAGTCTGCAATTCGGCTATGTTACAAAGCAAAGGCGAAGATGAAGAAGGGTTTGTGAGTCGCTTTGTCGAAGCTTGCGTTGTTGATGATGATGATGGCAATGGGTGTGGAAGCTACTCGACGAAACGCGTTGATGGGAGAAAAAGGGATTTTCAGGAATTTTGGCAAAAGGGCGGAGTGGTTTGTTGTTGTCTCGAGGAAAGGGCCTGGGTTTGTTTGTGAGCCCCCTCACTTCATCTGGTTGTCGACGACTAAGCGGAGGGGAGGATGGTTCGCCATGGTTGCCAACGACTAAGCAGACAGGAACGTTGTTCACGGTGGTTCTCGGCATTGATATTATCACTGGGAACAGATCTGTAAATTAGGTCCGATGTCTTAAATGGGTATTCTGTCTATATGTCTAGATTCTATCTTTAAGCATTTCATAGAAATGGCCTACTTAGAGTCTGTATAAAACCGTTGACGGCGACGACAAACCCTGAATCCGTTGAGGAACCCGTGCCTTGTCTCTTTTCTCTCCTTCAACTCTCATCATTTGGATATGTCCCTTAGTAATTAAGTATTGTTATGAGTTGCTGTGTCGAAGTGACGAGGAACAAGGAGTAAAGTACCTCTGAGTGCATCTTGGGTTCTTCACAGTCCATCGAATAAGCTCCAACGTTTCCTACTCATATACATTGAAGTTGTCCTCCGCTTGAGCTTCGCAGGGATCCTCCACGGTGGTGACACTGTACACAGGCGGCCCTCGGAAGGTTTTGTCAAGCGATGCCCACTCAACCGTATCGCCAATGTTCATGGCAACGCCGATCGTCGGCTAGTAGTCCACACGTCCCGAGCGATGTTGCTCTCCAGAAAGGAATTGTCAGCAGAACGCAAAATGACGAGGAGCTACGTTGACGCCACCGCTGCCGGCAAGTTGCATCATGACGACCCGGACCCATGGGTTCTCCATGCCCGGGCGGTAAACTCTGGCTACTCGACGTCTCGTCAAACTTCGTGGTATGCTAGCGAGACAGCCGCCATGATCTGTGCGTCAATGTCATCGCTCCCTCTCCACATTGTACGGTGAAAAAGTAAGGAGAGGGATGAATAGGGGAAAGCGAGACACTTCCAAGCATTCGCAATTCTTCTGCGTGTACCTCGCATATTTCGAACGTAGGCCAACCGCAAAACCGTCAATGCGTGCCGTCTTCGGCCCGTCCATTAATGACTTGCTCTGTCCTCGTCGCGTTCATGAAGACCAGAGGTGTAATGACCTGGCAACCCAATATCACAGCACCGCGTTGATACGTTCAGATATTTAACCGAGTTACAGCCCTCTTGGCCGTTGATACAACCTGGTCGTGAGTGGGTTCCCGTATGTACTGTCACTCATTTCCGGCGCAGAACCGCAATCTCTGCTGTGTATTGAATGCGCTGTTTAGATGATAAGGGTTGTGTATTCACAAAAGGCCCTCGAGCAATGCCCAGCAGGGCCCGGGTCGTCATGTCATCAATCTCTTGGGCATCCTTCACGGATTGCCACTGCCTATTCCTTTTGCTTCCCCCGCACCGGGACAAGAACATCTTGCAGGAGAAGCATGCTTGAAGGGGCGTAGCCCGACCATATAGGTCTGCAAGGCCCTCTAATGCTTGACCAATATTGCCCTGTGAAATATTCGGCATGCTGAGAGACAGAGGACAATGTGATCCACTGTTGCAACTCATGATCATGGCTGAGGGAAGGCAGACTATGAAGCTGACAGCATTCAGTGCCTCTTGGTCGTGTAAATTGACGTAGTTGAGACTGGGGAGCTAGATGGCATGGATCAAGTCGAGAATGACACGCAGCTTCAAGCTAGTCCGCTGCACGACAATGAATGAAGTTGTTGGTCGGGCCAAGCTGCCGCAAGAGAGGCTACAGTATCCTTCGGAACTGTCAAACACCCGAATCGCATCTCCAGATCCGCTGGGGATGCTTTCGAGGGCGCGAAGAATTCGCATAACAGTAAGGCTCGTCTCGGAAAAGATTCTCTGAGCACACACTACGTGTGATTGGTCTGATCTGACGGCTTCGAGCACGGGGTTCCTTGGGTACAGAAATTGTGGAAGAACCTGGTTCCGAGGTCCCGTCTTCCTTTCACGTGATTGACTGGGGGGTTAACGGCGAAGAACTTGAAGATTCGAGTCTTCCGTAGGAACAAATATTCTTATAAACCAGTTAGGTGGTTGAATGTGATTGGGTTGGGCGACGTTTGAGGCCACGGCAACTCCAAGCTTCTCCAAGGTTGGTCAACACACACTACATATGACCCCTTGAAGTGCAAGGTTAGTCTAGGGTAAAGCGAGTCAGCAAGCTCAAGTACAACTGAAAGCATTACTAACTCACAGTCGTCACTATTGTTTTAATAAGACGCTTCGTGATTACTAAAAGTAATAACAGATTCAATTTGAAGGAGTGTACAAGAAAGAAACGTAGGTGATGAGAAGGAAGGTTATAAGACGGTGGACTTCGGGCCTTACGTAGCCCTGGCCGTGAATGGGGGGCTAAATATAAAGGATCTGGATTTTAGTAGTAAGAATAGATGAAGATTCAGCGTTGGAAACTGGGTATACGTCTCGATGATACGTGTAGTGGCAAGACGGAAGAGGAAAATGGGTCCGTACTGGGCAGGCAAACTTTCGATGGTGATGTCGAGGAATTCCTCCTCGGAAATTCCGGCGTTCATTGAATCTGCTAGCTCTTTGTCCATTCGTGATACCATATTGACGCCGCTCATGCCAATGGAATGTTGCTACAGCAACCCAACATGTCCCAAGGAACAGCTATCTTCAATACAGCATCGATAGCAGCCCGGAATATTTTGAGGACTTATGATCGTGCCATGAGCGCGGCCGTGCTGAAGTATGTCAACTGGGCCGTGGATGCCTTTGTGGTGGACTCTCAACGCGGGTAAGCTCTGACTACCTTCCTCAACGCCTCGTCAGAATTGGTGGTATGACGGCCTGACATTCACCTACGTGTGGCCTTCGAGACCCTCATGCCAATGCCCATATTTCCATGTTTATGACTTTGAAAAGGATGGGTTGGATGAAGAAAAAGAACCAATAAATAGGTTGACGCCAGATGTTCCTCATTCATCATCTCGGCCCGTCCATTAAGGACTTGCTTTGTCTCCACTATGTACTCTCAAGAAGAGGAAGATTTCTTATAAGCACCCGACACCTCAGGTGAAAATCTCTCCGTATTCGAGCTTCAATATCTGATCGCATGACACCCCCGCATGTATCTGTTGCACCCCGTGGTGGTTGTACGATCTACCACCGTTGTTACTAAGATTAAGGATCCGAGACGACAGGTTGGCGAATCTTCGAAGAAGTTTGCTTCTTTGTGGCGTCATTGGGAGGCTCGAGAACCATTCCCTCACTCACACTCACATGGAAGATACCATGCTGTTGGTTCTTTGGTTCTTCGGGATGATTTCGAAGTTGTGACGGCGGGCAACTCGGGGGTCGGGGATCGCGGCATACTTAGTCCTGCCGCGGATCCCGTATGGCCTGTGAGAAGCTGGCGTCGCAGAACTTGGCACGGGCTGCCTGGCCACTTTATGCCACCGGCCGAGGGATGTGTCTCATGACTAACGGTATCGGGCTGTAAAGCAGGAGATAATGCAGAAAACTGGTCCCGGGCTCAGGTCTCTCTTCCAGGTGATTAAGGCGGGAAGCCCAGTGCTCAAACTGTACAATTTGTTTATTCGTGTGTGCAATATTATGCTGAAGGACACTTGAGGTGGAGTTGGCCACACTGCGGGAATCTTCCACTCAAGCAAATCCGCTTCGAGTTAGATAATGTCCAGATACACATGGCATTATCCATTCGCTGTGTAGGATTACTTCGGGGCAACGGACTTCGGGAGACGCCAGCGGCCGTCTATAGGGCCCGACTGTGAATGATCTGAATCTTAGCATCGATAACGATCATTCGGCGTGATCGCCATGAGCTTGAGCCGTCGTTACTCCCATCTTTTTTTCTTTCAAACGGAAGTGAACCATCTATATCCGTTCCAGAGCTTGTACCCTCTGGTAGTGGCAGTGTCTGGGGTTCTCGAATGCCACATAATGGACGATTCACGACCCGGCGATCATCCCTGATTGTGGTTCTCAGATCGCCACTACTCTGATCTCTGCCAGTCATACTGACTCTCGATGATCTTGACTGTCCTGATCCGGTCTGGGTCGGCGAGTAACGGCTAGCGATGGACACCCTCGATGCTCTAGGTGCGTAGAGTCCCCTCCGAGTCTACGGCGATGCGTTCGTCCGTGAGAATCAGTGCTTATCTCACTTTGAATTTCCAGTGATCGGGCTTTTTTCTCACCAGGGCGCGGCAACTTTCGAAGAACGACGTCTTGAACTACAGTGATACGTTTGAACATGTAACTCACAGAGGGCTGAACCAGACATCGCTTATATGCGTAGCAATAAGTTGCCGTCCTTAAAATGAGGATCCCGGGATATGAATGTCAGTTTACGTTAAGATATACCAATCGAGGGTGCTGATATAGCTTCTTGAGCGACTCTTTTGCCAACTCGAGCTGTGCGATCCCAGTAGGCGTCATCGGAAGCACTGGCAGCTGCTCGGCATCTCTAGCCAAAGCTGTGAATTTGCCTTTGAGATCTCTCCTGGCTTCCTCGAGCTAAGTAGGTCTGTCTATACGACTTGAGAAATTGAGATGCGAATTGAAACGCTTCTCGTCTGCAATAGTAGGGCGCCCGTGTGCTGCGCGATCATCGTCGAGAAAACCGTTGTGAAATGCGAAGTGTTAGAAGCAAATCAGACTCTTTGCAAAGTCAAGTCCCAGCTAAATTTGATGCAGTCAACGGTGTCCTCTATGACCATGGACAACCCCTTGGTGCCATTGTGCTGAAGACGTGCGTATCCACACAGTCCCATCTATGGTCCCGGGGCGAAGCCTGAAAATGGTGTGTCCCTGTTCGATTGCATAAGAGTCCCTTTAAATCTATCGCTATCATGTTACGTTTGACAAATTCCGCCGAAACCTTCAGTAACAGCCATCGGAAGACTTAGATAGGTGAAGAGGGAGACGGCATGACTATCAACCTTTTAACCCGATGATGAAGTCTGACGGGTGGCAAAATCGGCTTCAGCGATAGTGGGGCCCCGCTGCTTCCACAGGTTATCATTTTCATGATGGTCGCAGAGCCTCTATCCAAGGCAATGTCTCTATCGTAAAGGACGGACAGTCCAGGAAGGTGTCGCGTTTTTGCGCCAATCTTTGTTCTTGGCCTTTCATACATGACCTCCACGCCGAAAAGACTTCGATTTAGGACTGACAGTTCTGGTTAATTTGTATTTCTTCTGGATGGCGATCATAAACTGATCCTCGGTGTATCCGAACTCGCTCGGGGTAGGAAACCTAGGAGTCGTTCGTAATGCGAGACGGTCTAAGCCGACGACGAAGTGCGTGAGCGTTGACTATGCGACGCCACCATGATGCAAGCCACAATGAACCCTCGTGATGATACTTCTGGTATAAGGCCAAATTCAACTGTCGGTCCTGCTTGGCGAAAGGTATTCAAGCCTTGTATTCATGATGATTCAAAGAATTCAGAACATCAGTGATGAAGCGGTTCAGAGTCGTAATCTCGCCATGAACCATGTTTTGGATTGTAAGCACAAGGGAAAAAGATTGCGAAAAAAAGAAAGAGAAAGCGCACTGGCGTCGATGTCATGCAACTCATGGTAGGGGACTGAATGAATAGGGACAGCACGATGTGGTAAGTGCCCTGTGCATGCGCCTCTGGCTGTCGGTTTGGGTGGAAAGGTCAAGAACGTGATCAAAATCTCTTTTGTCTTCCACTAATTCCCGCAGGGCCGAAGATCAAGTACAAGGAAAGCAAATGGAGCGTTGCAGGGTCTTTAGAAAGACGCCAGCAACAAATTGACAGCGTCAGAGCATAGATTATAGAAGGCCTTCGACATGATGTTTGACATAAATTTGCAAAGATAGCTCCGTTTGAAAATAGGTTGCAAGAGCCCAAGCTGGCGGGGTGTCTTGACAGCCACTCCGTCCAAAGATAAGCTCCTTTAGATGTATGAAGATGTCCAAAATCTCCATCTCCAAATGACGCAGGCATGGATTCTTCTTATGCTACCACGGCAATTTGACTACGCCAGTGATTATGCCAGCGTTGATTCGACGGCGCAGCACATTATGGGCAGCTCTGCGGTGTGTCAGACCAGACATACAGACTGACTGGCTTGGGGATAGCGATTTTAACTCACAATCTTCTGGCCAGCGCAAACAATGTTGTTGTTGCAGTTGTCACATACGTGCTTGATGGCAGCTTCTTGCTGGCGTTTGTCGAGAGCAATCTCATCCCGTGGGTACATGGGTACATACGGCTTCCAGCGTTGTGCATTTTACAGCTAAGATACACCATCCTCAAGCTTTCTGGCTTTAGGATACACGATATAAATCTTGCCTGTCTTTTCGTGATTGACAACGGCTCTGCCGACGACCAGCTAGTCCAAATGAAAACGAAGGCTAAAGCGTTTGATAATCAGCTTTGTCCACGCTCCGACCTCACTTTTCTCTGTCTCCCATCCTAAAACTACTCGTTTATGCTCACCATCGCACGATGATCTTTTGGTACCTTTTTCATTGAATTTCCTGTCTCTCATGTAAACAATCCCTTCTCGGCTAGGAGCCATCCGTAAAGGGTCTAGGTGCGCTACAGGTCATCTCCAGGCTGATGCGCATATTTTCCCACAAACGCCATGCCCTCAAACTTTGCCAGGCTAAGCCAAGAAATCTTGCCCGAAACAGGTACTGCTGCTGAGGTGCGAAGATCATGATGCAGCAAGAAAAGGGCTTTCGAAGATCTAGGCAACCAACGATGAACCCCGAAAAGGAATATTTCAGGATCCAGGGATACACAGCCGCGCTTCACGAAGGTCGGCGCCGTCCGGCATCTACCGTGCAAGCGCCCGTAGGAGCGCCGACATCGTCTGTGTGGCTCTGCATCAAACCAGTGAGTGCCCTTCGAATGCTACGAGGAGATTTGCAACACTGACTGAGAGCAAGCCACTGATCTAGGCAGTCTTGTAGGGCGACGAGTGCGCCCGACGGAGTTTGAGATTCGGTTTGGGGATTCGAAGCTTCTTGCAAGCCAGCCACCAGCATTCGCGCATCCTTGTCACAGCTCTAATTGTGGTAAGCAATCGGGCGCTATTCCTAGTCTGCAAGCCACTCAGACCTGTCTTTGACTAGCGCGAAGCTTCCCCAATTGCCACATTGGGAAATAGCAATGAGTTCATGATGCTGATGTAGTGAAGCATCAGCCGCCTCCCCCTGATGCCCGACCTATTTGAGTCAAGTTCGCACAGCACTCAAAGTCAAAGCCTCATGCTTCAAGCCAAAGCTGTCTTCGAGACCGCCTTTGCTGACAAAATCTCAAGTCAGAGCCTCGTGTAATACTGGAAGAAGCGCCGACATCATGAGGCGCCGTCAATGTCCACTGTAGCTTACTGTCGATCCCGTCAAGGCTTCGAGCGTTTGACTATGGATCAGTGGTGCTACGTCCTTCGATGCATGAAGGATGGATCATACTCAATGGCTTGCATGTCGTGGTTTTCGAACCTAGAAAGATAATTGTCTCGTTCTGTCGCTGGTCGCCGGAATTCCGTTGTCTGTTCAATATTGTTTCCTGTTTCTTTTGTGATTTGATTTTTCGTATTTTGTATTAGAGCCATGTACGAAAGCGGCATCAGACATACATGATTTCGGAGTCGAGATAGCAAAACGAACGCGATCATGCCTAACCAGGCAGCCTGCCAAACGTAATCGGAGAAGCCGGCCGGAACGGCTGTCCCAGAATCGGACGACACAGTGGCAAAGTTACCAACATGGCAAAAATGAACGATACTGTTTGTCGTTTGCTGGATGACCTTGCCTGCTACCTTCGCCAGCAGCTCCATCATGACAGCAGTTGCAGAGGTTGCCACCGACTTCGATGTCCCGACCCACGTCATTACCACAGCCAACGCTGGCGTTTTCATTGCGATGGCTGTATCTGCCCTCATCTGGTTGCCAATCAGCACAATCATTGGTCGCAGACCTACCTATCTCATAGCTACAATCATGCTCACGCTGTCTTCAGTGGGCTCAGTTACATCTCAGAGCTTCGCTTTCTTCGTCACTGCCTGGATCCTCGGAGGAGCAACCGGACTTTACTTCCTTATTGCTGGACAAACCATCTTGGCAGACACTTTTGAACCAGTCAGTTGTTGTCGAAGTTTCCCGATTCCAAGACTATCCTCTGACGTGATTGACAGACCAGTCGTGGCTTGGCAGTCGGCCTGTTTCTTGGAAGCTCTGTCGCTGCAAACTCATTGGGTCAGTAAAGTAGCTTAGTTCTATCACAAAGCGCTTGCGCTGACTTTGATGAAAGCACCCATGATCGGAGGTGTCCTAGTCTCATACACAACATGGAGAATCATCTACGTCATCCAAGCAGGAATGGCATTCTCTGGCCTCGCGTTGGGATACCTATTCATTCCGAATACAGTCGGTTGTGACAACCAGCAAGCTAAGGGTAGATCCAGCGACGATTATGTTATGGGTGTATTGCGCAAGTTCAGTCCATTGGATGTGTTTCGTTTGTTTAAGAACCCAAACATCATCATGGCGGTAGGTTTTTCCTTCAGATACTTTCTCAGTCACTATCGCTAACCTTTACCGATTTCAGGACTTCGCTTGCGGGCTACTAGGCTTCAATCAGTACGCCCTCATAGCATCTGTTCGACGAGTTATAAACCCACGATTCAACCTCACTACTCTCTTTATCAGCGGTCTATTCTATCTCGCCCCAGGAGCTGGCTTCTTGCTTGGCAGCATGATCGGCGGTGCGCTGTCCGACCGTACGGTCAAGAAATACATCAAAAAGCGAAAAGGACTCCGCCTGCCGCAGGACCGACTCAATGCCAGTCTTCCTGCCTTCTTCTTCCTGTTACCACTAGGAACACTGGTCTTCGGTTGGAATCTGCAACTCGAAGTTGGCGGGATGGCTTTGCCTGTTATAAGCTCATTCGTTCAAGGATTTGGTCTCATGTGGTCGTTTAGCGGATTGAATACGTACGCCGCTGGTAAGCTCAACCCTGGAATTATTACTTGGCCCTATCTATTGCTGACCGAACTACCTTTTGACAGAGGTTGTGCCCGAAAAGAGAACAGCTGTCATTAGCGGAAAGTACATCATCCAATATTGCTTTGGGGCCGTTGCTGTTGGTGGTGTTGTTCCCATGATAGACGCTATCGGAGTCGGCTGGGCCTTTACCATCAGTAAGCTCACATCATCTTGACAGATTGGGACGTTGAAGTTAGTTGCTGACTGTCCATTGTAGCTGGATTTGGTGCTACCTTTGGTGGGGTGCTTGTCTTGGCGATGATCAAGAAAACACTTCATGTTCAAAGCCAGAAGACTATTGATGACAAACTTGACGATGATGGCGACAGTTTTGTGTAAGTTAAAACGAAGCGTGAGTCGTTTGAAATTATCAATGTGCCGGATGGGGATTGTCGAGCTTTTTTGCTAGGCACCTCACGTTTGTTTTGCATTAGGATTGGAGTCTAAAAAAAGATTGATAACTTTGTGAAGCATTGCATCAGTGGAACATTGAAAATAGACATTAGAAAAAGTAGCTTGGATCGTCGATTGATCTCATATCGAACACTCGGTGCAGATGGCGGCGCTTATTTTCCGGCGCGTAGCTTATCATAACGCAGTACCGCTCCAAACAACACATTGGCACCAATCGCGCTATGCAAAGGTCAGCGTCCTTTATCAATCAGGTTGACGGGAATAATAATACCAGTCCTCCGGTGAGCAATATTCCGTGGGGTTGTGGCTGATACCCTCTTTCGTCTGTGTGAAGATCATGCTTGTCGGCACCCGCAGGTTCGTGTAGCAGCTGTCGTGTCCGGCACCACTGATCATCGGTCTGAAGAGCTTTCGGTCACCCGCTTCGGGAAGCATGGAACACACATCAGCTGCACTCGCCTCAACAGCAGCAATGCAATCCGGATGGAACTGAACAGCCGGACTGTCGACCAGGAGTTCCCAGTCCACAACACATCCTTTCCCGCTGTCATCTTTTCCGATACGCTCAAACTCCTCCTCGCAGCGGCGGACCATCTCGCCCAACACTGCGTCCTCTACATGCCGCACGTCAAGGGTGAACTTGACTGTGTGCGCCATTGTGTTGACTGTTCCTGGATCTGTGGTGAAGATGCCCGTTGTAGCGAGACCATTGAACTCATGAGCGATGGCGTTGGCCGCAACGATAAGCTTGCTTGCACAGAGTACCGGGTCCTTGCGCGCATACAGTGGTGTTGTTCCGGCGTGACTATCGCGACCTCTGACAGTGATGTTGAACCATTTGAAAGCTTGTACGCCTATTCTCAGTGTCAGTACTCAGTCAAGTCTCACAGCCATCACCAGGTTGGGGGTCTCACCTTGAACGACGCCGATCTTTTGCTTTTCATCTTCCAGAATAGGTCCCTGTTCGATGTGCAGCTCGAAGTGGGCAGCAAAAGGATTTGTGCGATACGAAGCCGCGCGTTTACCGGTGTAGCCAATTCTGTCGAGCTCCTCCTTCATGGATTTGGGTTGACCGTCGCGTGACGACACCTCTCTCAGGTCCCAGGCTGTTTGAAGGGGGATGGCTTCAGCCCAAACGCCTGAAGATACGGCCATTTTCGGGAACCGCGCACCCTCTTCGCTAGACTTAGTTAGTATTCAGTTGGGAGCGGACTTTGTGCGTCCTAGAAGTAGACGTACTTTGTCCAATTGACGACGCCAACTGGCCCTTCGGTCTCGTACTCATTCTCACTCAAAACTCGCAGCACCTCGAGACCAGAGATGACACCCAAGATGCCATCGTAGCGACCGCCAGTGGGCTGCGTGTCAAGATGGGATCCCATCATGATTGGCAGTGCGTCCTTGTTCTTTCCAGCACGGATTGCGAACAAGTTACCCATCTCATCATAGAAGGTCTCACAGCCGAGCGACTTGGCGTGCTGCATGAACCAATCTCGTACTTGCTTGTCTGTGTCGTCAAGACTAAGTCGCGCCATACCGGTATCGATAGATGCTCTGTCATTGTGAGATTATGGACGCGCAAATCTGAATGGTTTGGTGGCAGACTTACTTTCCATATCGATGTGCGGCGCCAAATTGGCAACTCTCATGGAGCAGCCTAGCCAAGCTCTCTTGGCTGATTTTCAGTTGACTCGTGGTGCCCAGAGAACCCATGTTTTGCTTTCTTCCGCAAACTAATTGATTAAGTAAGAACAAGTCGAGTAGAGTCCAATGAATGCAGCTAAAAGTGTATTGTCGAAATCGTTAATGGAGATTCATGACATGAAGTGATATACCAACTCAAGCATGCTCAGATCGGCAAACAGCCAACGGCGTCTGAGGATGCCCCGCACCGGGCGATAGGACAACCCAATTGGGAAGTGATTATCCACCGACGGCGGACGACCGCCGTCGGCCGTCATCGGCCGTCGGTATTTACCCCGGCTGACCGCCGACAATGCGGGGCTAACTCTAGTTATCGGATAGCTTTCCCCAGGTTAACGCAGTCAGGTAGCCAATGGCAGCTTTGCCGGTTATCAGACCCGAGGTGGTATCTCTACAATCATCCGACCCTGTTGTTCCATTGTCCGCCACGTCGGGAAATCAAAGGAACTGCATTTATCAATTGAGTATATACAGCAGCCCGTATCTCGTAAGGATGTTGCAATTGGTTTAAAGTCTCATGCATGGTCTGGTCAACTTAAGCATCGCTGCAAACCTCATAGTCTCGCACCATACCCGCCAAGATGACCATCCCAGGCAAAGACCTGTCGAACAAGGATGTCGAGGTCCGGCAGCAGAATGACAGCAGCAGCCTCAATGCTGCGGAGATCGCAGTCGGTCCTCAGGAACGAGCAGTATTGTCCAAGTTCGACAAGTTCGTGATGCCGCAGATGGCACTGCTCGTCCTTTTCGCTTACCTTGACCGAACAAACATCGGTTTGCAACTCCACACATGGCTCTTCATTGACGTACTGACTGACAGATCTTAGGAAATGCTCGCGTGTTTGGTCTGGAAGAAGACACGGGTATGAAAGGCACCGACTTCAACGACATCTCCATGTACTTCTACATCTCCTATGTGGTCTTTGAGACGCCCTGGGTTATGGCCGTCAAGAGGCTAGGTCCAGGTCGCGTTCTCGCCATCGCGATCGTCAGCTGGAGCGCCATCACCATCGGTATAGGTTTCATCAACAGCTACGGTGAAGCCATCGCCTTGCGAGTTCTTCTCGGCTTCTTCGAGGCCGGCCTGTTCCCCGCCTTGATCTACGTCATCTCAGAAATCTATCCTCCTGCGTCCCAGGGCAAGCGTGTGGCCGTGCTCTACATCACCATCGCGCTGTCCGGTGCACTGGGCGGTTTATTTGCATACGGTGTCCAAAGCATGGGTGCACGCCACGGACTGTCTGCCTGGAGGTGGTTGTTCATTGTCGAGGGTACAATTTCGCTGGTCATAGGCGTCATTTGCTGGGTCAGTTTGCCGACTTCGCCAGAGACAGCTTGGTTTCTGAAGGAAGAGGAGAAAGCAGTGATGACGCGCATCAAGGAACGAGACCAGATGTCTAAGGAGAAGACCTCGTTTTCCTGGCCACAGGTTGTCATGGCCATTACGGACCCCTTCGTCTACCTCGCTTCCGTGGCACTGTTCTGCTCCTCAATCGCCCTCTTTGGTTTCGGCACGTTTCTTCCTACTTTGCTGAAGGGTCTCGGGTAAGTTTCCGGACATCCCAAAGTTGAACATTCGCTGACTATCTCTAGGTATACTTCTCTTCAGGCGAACTACTTGAGCATCCCAGTTTATATCCTTGCATCCATCTCAACCGCGATCACAACATTTGTCTCCGACAGAATCAACCGCCGCGCTATCTGTCTCATACACTCTCCGGCATTGGTCATTTGCGGGTATGCCATTGCGGTTGGCACCGGCAACAAAGCCGCTGGATTCTTTGCCATGTTCCTTGTGGGCGCTGGGGTTTACTCCTTCAATACTGTCCTCGTCACGTAAGTCACCCTCTTGAAGAGTATGATATATGCTGAGCCTTTCTAGCTGGGTTTCGAACAACATTCAACCCGACTACAAGCGCTCCGTTTCGATTGCCATGCTCATCTCTCTGGCAAACGCTTCTGGCATGGCCGCATCCCAGATTTACCCCTCATACGATGCCCCGAGGTACATCATGGGCAATGCGGTGTCTCTTGGAGGAGAGGTTATTGCATTGATTTGTATAGGTCTGATCTACGCTCTTCTCAAATGGCGCATGCGCCGTAAGGAGCGTCTACTGGCCGAGGGCAAGGAAAGCAACGGTAAGAATGGCGATCAAGCGTTGCACTTCCAATACGTGTTCTGAAAGCAGCTGAATTGCCTTGATGAACACTTCAAGCCATGAATAGATCAACTAAGCGGAGCTATGTGCAGGACATGTGTCCTTGAATGCTTGTGTGTCGTTCCATGTCAAGACGCAGGCTCTCGGAGGCCTTTCCAGTAGATAGCATCGACCTTTACAATAGCAAATCGCAAAAATGTCCAGGATTGTATTCTCGTCCGCAAAGCTTTTCTCCAAGTGTCAAGTAAAGCCCGATCAAATGACAGCATGTGCGGCTCGCTTTGCTGTAGCGATAGCATGTAGCAAAACAGTCCTGGGTATGACAAACAATGTCTGGTGTAAGCTGGCCAGAAAGCGGACTGATGTCTTACATCGAGCCCACAGATGAATTTCGTTATGGTCTGCACCAAGCTTCGCGAAGCTTGGAGGATGGAGGTTGAAGATGCCGGTAGCATATTGGGGTCGATGTCGGTACTTATCATGGGGCGCAACAGGGCGCGGAAGATGAGAATATGAACGGTATAGTACGTAACGTACAACGGAGCATGGCTTTCGATGGAGTGCTCCGCAGACGGCTCTGTTGGATCGGGATGCAATTGAAGCGACTCGGGTAAGTGGTCTAACCAGTCGAGAAGTTGTTGCCGGGGCCCACGAGCTTGAGATATTAATGTCTCTAGTGTTGGGCGTTGTGATATCGCGCGCAGGGTGCTGACAGCGTTAGCCGAATCATGGGCCTGGGACGAAGAAACTTACAAGAATAGCCGGCAGATTTCATCGGCGATTCTGGTCAACGAGCAAAGGTGCATAATGTAGTCTGGTGATTGAGATCCACCAGGTAATGCCGGCGTTGCAGGGTCAGTGTCAAAATCATCCACGGTGAGCGGCGACACGTCCCAGTCGTCATGCCTTATCATAGACGACCGACCATGAGTGACAGACCTCCAAGTATGCTCAACATAAACAGACCACCACAGTCTTCTCCGCAGCCTAATCTCCCAAGGCGGCAGGTTCCAGCCCCTTGGATCTGCATTGAGACCCAACGACTGCGCCATCCCGAGCAATGAAGCAGCCATCGACCAAGCAGAGGGGTTCTCGACTGAGACGGAATCAAAAGATACCTGATTTAGTAGCAAGAGGAAGATCTGAACGGTCGAGAGTCGCGGGAAGTGCAACTCTCTCTGAAGACAGATATATGAGATTTGCCAGAGACCATCGACACTTGGCTTCGTATACGCATTGTTCATACATAGTGTCTCATCCCATGGCGTGAATGGCAACGCGAGCATGTAGATACCTGCCAACAGGCCAGTCGACGCCTCTGCGACAAAGCGTTCTACATCTGGAAGTATAAGCGACCGGGAGAGAATGGGCAATGCTTGGAAGACGAATCTGAAGTATCTATGAAGAGTTAGTCTGCCTTTGTTATTATGAGAGCCGCATGGGGCACTTACAGCCTGACTAGTGACGTTCCAGTAGCCTTGTCGACGATATTTTCTAATCGTTCCCGCTCATCTACTTTGGGAAGACATTCATTGAGGACTCTTTGCGATTCGGCGGCGGTCCCAGTCTGACTTTGCAAGAAATGAAGTGGCTGGGTCTTATCACCAGTGACCTGTCGGTACGTGACTCTGAAGAAGTCGATCTCATCTTGATCATTGTGAGGGAAATGGTTTACCAAGAACGGATCAGATTCGTTCGAATGTCCGATGAATGTTGTGGAGTGATTTGGACGTTCGTCTAATGAATTTCTTTCGTGGACATACTCCATATCTGGTGATTTCATAGCCGCATGTGTTGCAGGTCGCAAAACATCTTCATCGCTGGATATTACATTGCGTCCTTGAGGTTGCAGAAAGGCAGCCGGTGAGTCTCGGAACTCCATATTTTGAGCGAGTTGGTCGTTTCCCAGATCCCAGTTCAAGGGGCTGTTACTGGGCCAGATAAACTCTGAGACAGCATGTTGATCATCGGCAGGATTATCTGCAGGACAATCAGCATAATTGACGGAGACTGTTCTGTTGGAATCGGTACTCGTCATATCTAAAATGTCTTGCTGGGCTTGCAACACTAGACCCGGGGATAAGGTCATCGCATTCTCGGTGGGTGATTGGCTCTGTGGTCCAGCAGCCGACGCAGGAGAGACAGCTTGACGACCCTTCAGCCTCCTACCGGGGTTACCAACAAAGGTGCATTCCCGGCCTATTCTCTTGCATAGCTGGCAGGGCTGTAACGGGTCCGGAATGTTGCACAG
Organism: Colletotrichum sp. SAR11_59; assembly: GCA_025328345.1. Classification (NCBI taxonomy): domain Eukaryota; kingdom Fungi; phylum Ascomycota; class Sordariomycetes; order Glomerellales; family Glomerellaceae; genus Colletotrichum; species Colletotrichum sp. SAR11_59. The sequence continues at coordinate 28,032 of JAKMXC010000142.1, read as the reverse complement.
CGCCTTGCGTGCGCGACATAGGTCACATGGTCGCTGTGCCTTGGACCGATAGCGTCTGGTCCCCGCTACTGTGGGATCTGTGGCTGCTGAAGATGCACTCATGATGCAGCAACAATGACTGGGGAACTCATTCCGAAGATCGGCTCAAATGATGCAAGGAAAATAGCGCAAGATAGTGTGAGCGGATGATTGTTGATCCTATTCCAGGTAGTCTTCTTCTTCGTCGCAACAACAAAATCTCGTTGGAAGACGCCTCTTGAAGTACGATGGCATCATCTCTAGCTCAGCGCGGTTGGCTTGCTATGAGGACGGCAACTTCAGAAGAGTCCTTGGGCAACTTTGGCAACTCAAACTCAATCCAAGACACAGTGTCCAATTACCCCTGACACTATGCGGACATCTTACCCCACGTCCAGCTTCATCCCGGGACCTCCACAAGTTCCGTCCAGACCTGTCGTGAATTTACACCAATATTTGATTAGGGGCGGTCGATTTTGTGGAAAAGAGCAATCGAAACTTATTTGAACTCTTGCATTATCTTAGTCGAATCACCTTGTTTCCAGCAGATGGAAATCTTCATAGATCACACCAGGCGAGGTGCTTGATGAGGCCTCTCTGGTATTTTCCAGTTAAAAAGCAGATTTGAGTTGGCAGCACACCAGGCTGCCAGGTATGTATATATTGAAGTTGTAATTCTTTGTACAGGGTTGAAAATAAAGGTTTCCCTAACCCGAAGCCCTGCTTCCGCAATGCATTGCAGGGCTGCTTCACTCAAAGAGCGTTACTGCATTCGGCCCTACAGCTTTCAGAACGCTTAGGAGCTAGTCATAGCAGGGACGGTGATCTTCTCGATCGTCCACTATAAACAGATCAGTATTTGGTTCAAAACATTCTTTCCGTGTGTAACATACCGTCTTGCCGCCATCAGCGGTAGCAATGCCAGAGTACGTGGCGCCGGACTCGGTGTAAGCGCCATCCTTGTAGGCAGCATCCTTCTCGGCGAAGACAATGGTGGTGTTGGTGTAGTACTGGGGCTCAATCGTTCCCGTGGGGGCAGCTCCGTTGTTGTCCTGCAGCTCAATGGCCGTGTTCCACAGAGTCATCTTTCCGGACTTCTTCTGGTAGGTAGACAGAAGCTCGCCGGTGACGGCGTCAGTCATGGTCTGCTCCCAGAGGTAGCTCGACTTGTCGATGAGAGTGTAGTTGAAGATGATGCCGTTCTCGTAGTTGGTGTCGGCGGTTCTCTTGTCTCCGACAAATTGGACAGTCGCGCCGGTGCTGTCGAGGCCGTAGACCTCGGAGGAAATGCACCAGGTGGAGTCGGCCGCGGAGCCGGTGCACTCGCTCATGCCAGCGGGGTACGAGCCGACAATGCTCTGGATCAGATCACCGGTCTCAGCACCAATGCCGATCCAGGCGAACATGTAGCCCTTCTGGCCAGATGGCATCTTGCCAGGGTAGATAGTGCTAACAGTGCTGATGATCTCGGAGGTCGTGGCCTGGAAGCCAGCGATGGGACCCCAAGTAACATCGCGCTTGTTCAGGAGGGGGCTGGCAGTGGCAGTCGAGCCGATCAGCGCCAGGCTGAGGAAGAAAGACTTGGGGGCAATCATCGTGAAGGTGGGTCTCTTCAAGGGAGGAAGTGAACGTAGGTAGTTGGAATAAAAGAGTGTGGCGGCTCTTGGTGGCCAAAGGTGTGGTTGAATTGAGAAGGCTGAATGGAATGGATGCTTAGTATAAGTTCAAGCCCAAGAAATGTTCCGACGACGATCTTTTACTGTCTATTTGAGTCAATCTCGACGTCTCTCTATCTGCAACTTCAACCCGCCCAACTCGCAACTTGCGCGCAACTCAGAACCGCAACTAACCCAATGATCGGCATACCGGCAACGAATTCCAGTTATTTCCCTTCAATCTCCCACTCTGGGTTCGCGCCTGGCCCTGTTCAAATAGAGTGGGCTTCCGCTTTTCGTGAGCTTGATTGTCGTTCTCAATTTATTTTAATTTAAACCCTTGTGCATCTCAGGGGTAGCTTTGTGGGTGGGACGGAAGGTGGGGTGACAAAACAAAAGTGCATCGTCAGCATGGTTCCTCGGACTCGGTCTGGACGCCGACACTCCCCGTGGCGATGGGTTTTTGCCTGCACGCGATGAGAACGGCTGCATTTTACTGTTGCAAGAATCTCCTTTGATAGGTACGTTCTATGTGCATCTGGCTCAGAAGAAATGTATTCGAATGGAGTGTTGATGGGCTCATGACGATGGTCCTGGGTTTGAGTTTGCAAACCAGAGTCAAAAGAATAGCAGGGCTCTCTGTTGGAGAACGAGCCGTTCGAACTGACCTTGTGGAGCGTGATGGAACTTTTCGTAATTTTTAAGAACGAACGGCCGGGAAGTGGACGCATGTGTGGGCATCTCTATTATTCGTACCATTCTCCATACGATGACTGGTCGCGGAACTCAATTTCCACAGTCTCTGTCTAAAAGTTCGGACTGGCCCCAATTGTTGCCAACTTGAATATTCACTCACGACTAATAAGCCCGGTATGCATGGTTTCGATGACGGTGATGTAGTAAGCTCAATTCTGCTCGTCTCTCAGGAGGTCAAGGATCAACTGGTTCGGGATCCCAATGCCGTAGGGCTCTCGTAGTTGCTGTAGTACAACGAATTCTTCCGTCTTTCTTGGTGGTTAGATATTCAAGTCAAGCCTGGGCCATCAGTGCCCGAGGAGGACTACAACAAGGGGATTGTCTGCCTGCAACGGTAATCCTTGTTCCGAATTTAGCATCGAATCTGGAACACGGAGATAATTATTCCGCAATCAATCAATACATGCGCAGCTGAAACTAACGAAACGGAGTACGCAGCGAATGAAGAATCTGACCGTGCAAACATCCGTGAACGGTGACACTGGGAGAACTGCCATCAATCACAAACAACCTCAAGCATCCATCGCCCTTGAATGATTCTTAGCTGTTTGTCTGGACATTTCAAAGACTGGGCTCCACCGCTCTCACATCATAAACATTTCTGCTTCTCCTGGAATATCTTGGGTGTCCTCAACGTCTTCCATCTCTAAGATGCAGTCGCCTGGAAGCCACCGACGCGCGTGGATACTGGTTGACGGATTCGTAAGTAATACCTTCAAGATGTAACCAGGCCGGCGAAGGTTTGCATTATTCACGAGATCCCGCAAGAATTCGACAAACTTGCCAAACTGTTCAGCATAATGCCCTTCTTCCATGAAGGAAATGCCGTCCACGATGACGAATACTGCTTTCCCAGCCGCCGCTGAAAGTAGCAGATCAAACAGAGAGCAAAGCACACGCGGCTGCTGTGCCTTGATGCCTTCAACGACGTTCATATCAATTTGAGAGAGATCGACATGGTCTTGTGTAACCGCATTTGCAAGCTGATAGTTAAGACAGCGGATTATCCCAGTTGGTCCGCTGCAACTGTCGTTGGGTGAGTTGTGCTGGCCACAAAGGTGGAGTATGGAAAAACTGCGTTCCGGATGTTGTGATACGCTTGCCGAGAGGAAGCAGGAGAGCAACGTGAGAGGAGAAGTCGCTTCCTGTTCCGCGTTGAGTTGCATTCCTCCGTTTATGATCAAGATTCGTGACATATTGGATTGAAGCCACACAATAAACCTCTCATTCCTGAGCATGCTAAATGCGTGGTTGATCAATCCAGGTGCACAGGCATTTTGAACATCGATTGTGGCTGTTCCTACGTCCTTACGCATCAATCGAGGTTCAACATTGAGGATGTCTCGAAGTTGATTGAGATTGATGAACGTTTTGAACAAGACGATGGCATGTGGGTTCTCTGGTTTCAATCCCGTTAGCGTTCGGTTGCCATGAATCTGGCCATTATTGACATCCATACCAAGTCGCCACTGAGCATATGACACAAGACTGTTCAATTGGGTCTGCAAAGTCCGCAGAGCGTTCTCTTGTCGCCTCATACGTCGATGCAGATTGACTTGGACAGTTTCGCGGAAGATTATAACCTTGTCATTGATGTTTTTCTTGATCGTCTCTTCTTCCAATTTAGCACCAAATGTTGCAGGGAGCAGCAGTGATTTGAAAGCGCGCTCTGTGATGCCTATGTTAGCATCCCCCTTACCATCCAGATTGGCATTAAGATGTACCAAAAGCAGATTCGTCGATCCACTGAAGCATTCTCTCAACTCCATCAAGTATACCTATGTATAGGTTCTCTGCAGCACTCCATACCTTTGGGTCTGCGTCGTAGATGTTGACGTAGGCCTCTGTTTGCTCAACGATCTCGGGTAGACTTTCGAGACAGGCCAATATCTTCGTCCTCACCTCATCCAGCCTTTTGGCTGCCTGATACAGGTCATGTGAGTACTTTTATGCAGATCTCAAATGAAAAGGGACGTACGAAGAACACAAAGGTCAGTGCTCCGCACAGCACCCCTGCGACCCCATCGTTGGGAAGAAAGTTCAGCAACATCTCCAAGTTCGATGCGCTTTTTTGCAGCGACCTTCCTGCAGCTTTGAACGGGTTCTTTCGCCATCTCGTCTTTTCTGCGTCCTTCTCAATCGCTTCTGACGCTATTCGTTTCACATCATCCCACCTATGTTGACCGTTGATGTGGAACTTCTTCAAATCCTCGCGCTTGGCGTGTTTGACGAAGGTTTTCACGAAACCCCAGAAAGAGTTTGTTCGCTCCTGAGCTCTTTCATTTCTGTCAGTCATAAACAGAAGAATTCTATGGTGATGGCGTCTTCGGCACATTGCGTAGGACTGACCTTTCGGAAACTTGCTGTTGGCTTCTTTGCTCGGCAAGCTTGTTGGTGGCCGAGATCTGCCAGCTTGAGTCGATTTCGGATGCTCTTCTTACCATGTATGTGTCCACACATTCACCCATGATGTGATACCTTGAGCGACGAAGTCACAAAATCGAAGGTGTCCGTTCGCACTACCAACACGTCAGAACTGGATTCGGCTGGTGATTTTGATCCTTGTTGGGAAGTTAAGGACCTCGTAGTTTAGTTCTTGTTTTGTCGCCCATCGGCTTATCAAATCCCCCTCGCAGAATCAGGCTGTAGAGATGGTGAGTATTACAAGAGCTCAGGATCAGGGGAGTGAGGGGTGCGGCGCTAGCCAGTGCAATAAATGCAGACGAATCGCAACTGCTGATTCCATTGGCTGAAGTGATCTCTCGTCATCCGCATGGTAAGCAGTAAGCCTGCCGTATGTCGTATTATGCGCAGCTGAGCATGCATCTTGTTGGCGACGCAAGAGTAAAGCGCTTATGTTGGTGTGGTAGACCAGGCTGCGGGGGTTCGGTTGACGGGGGTTCGGTTGAATCGGCCATATCAGCGGACAAGACCGCCTTCAAGCCGCTGTCCCACAACTCTCTTGTTTTATTTTGACAGATGTCGCTGGATTGGGAACATCTGGTCGTCAGCAAAATTGCGAACGATACAGGAGTTCTGTCGCAACATTCCGCATTGGAGGAAAACAAAGTCGAACAGCTCTACTGCGCACCCTCTCCCCAAAGGAGCACACAGTATGGCTGCCCCATCGCCCAAACACGGCTCATCGAGTCCTTTCGCCGCCCCGGTACACGATCTTGCTCTTTTTCCAATCGACGAATCCAGTTTCATATCAGAAAGTGGTCATGTGGACTCAGAGAGCAAGGCTACGACACCATCTGCGTCTCCCGTAAGTTAAGACATTAAACGACATTTAGATGTGTTCAATGTACTGACAGCACAAATAGAAGGTAATTGACGGCCAAACCGGTCCCGATGTGCTAGGCTTTACGAATCCAATGGAGGAGGAACATGATGCCAGAGAAGGTTCTGTGAATGGGTCCGTCCGGCCAGATGACGGCGAGGATAGCCAAAGCGTCCAGTCGGCTATTTCAAAGGTCCCCATATCACGGAGACTACGCGATATTGCCGACCGCTTCAGAACTATTCAAAGGGCACCACCACCGCCGGGGATGCATGATCTCGACAAAGATAACATTACGGCCCTGCAGCGTCACTTGGACATGATGGAGTGGGTTGCAGACTTGTTCAATCGAGTACCATCTGATACAGTTTCCTCACTTAGCGAAGAACCAGAAAGGTTCATATACATCCCAAGACTGCATGGGGTGAAATGGCGGGACTTTCAGCGACCACCATCATTGGTCCCAGCCGCGGACGAACCGGCGCACCACACTCACTATGCGGTCTCCTTTCTGGCGCAGGAGTTCCCTACTCGAAAGCGCGTGCCGGGAGTGAACTGGTTCGAGGAGGTTGACGAAGTCTCTCCGCCTACAGATATCGCTTCCGGACGTCCTGAGGGCGTTAAAAACCTCCCACCGGTCATTCATGTAAACTCCTTGGCTGCACGAAGGCTTCTTGCCTCAATCACGGAGGTGTCTGTCATTGTCGATGCATCTAGAGGGCTATTTATAATTCATAGGCCCTACAAGATTCTGGTCCATTTCGACGACCAAATCCGCAAGCAACTTGCTGAAATCGATGATCTTGTTGCGAAGGCAGCTCCAAGACCACCAACCACGCACGATAGTGCAGAGACTGAACCGCAGTCGCTCAGAACAGATGATGACGAAAGATACAATGACAACAACATCATCGGCGAGACACAAAGTGATAATTCAAGCTTTGATGGGCCTGTACCTCGCATCTCACTATTTAGGCCCACAAGTCTCAGGCATCATACGTATGAGGAGCTGCAGGAAGCGCGAGCAGACTTCGCCACACTCGTTGATTTCATGGACACCTTTTTGCTGCCCTTACGCAAGGCTTTCGAAAGTCCCAACAACATGCGTGTCAATTTCAACGAGCTGTGGCACCTCTACACGCCTGGGAGCCTAGTATATGTCAAAGATCCTGGCGTTCCTCAGAAGCTCTGGCGTGTCATTCAAGGAACTGATGGAAGAATTCCTGGAGTCAGACCAATCATTAATAACTCTCACCCAAGCTCTTACAAACTTGGAGGCGCGGCCGATGCCGGCAGATTATCCCCCTTGAGATTGGACTGCTACTACGTGGACTTCAACGGCACTCATTATGTCCGGGTCCTAAAGCATTTTCAAATCGAACCGTTTCAAGAGATGGCGAACGTCAAAAGTCTGCCTATCATACCTCTGACATTGGCCGAAACCGAAGGCTTGGTGGACGTTGAAGACGTCCGACGACACAGCGAATATTTCACATCTTACACTAGGCCCTCGTACTGTTATTTCAAGGGTCGAAGTTATGTGCATGAGCCTGAAGGCACTCTGATGCGTCGACCAGCAGACACTGTGATGGGCTCTGTAGCCGTGTTGTCTGAAGCTATCGAAAGTCCTGTAGTCGTGGATTTCGAGCGCTGTCTGCAAACCATACCCGACTGGAAGCCTTGCAGAGAACCAAGAGAGTTCTTTACACATCACAAAGACATACCAGCCCAACCGGCCTCCGACGACGATCGCGTTTGGGATTTACGCATGGCCGAAAAGGTTCTGAACTACACGGACCAGTCCCAAACCCTCGAGTGGAACAGTCGATCACCGCCGACAGGAGATGAAGCTCTCCTTTTGCCAAATAGGGTGTTTGCCTTTGTCTTGCGAACACGTCGCTGGGGTAAGTGACCGAGGCAGCATGCTTTTTGATCTTGGAGTCTTGCATACTGACAATCACAATTCTAGCCTCCATTCCGCTTGGACCTGGCAAGCCTGGTATCGACGAGCATAGTCTAACACGCGTGGAGGCGGACCCATCAGCATGGGACTCCCTTCAAATCGATCAGAATCATAGGTCCATCATCCAATCTCTGATGGCCACCCATTTCCGCAAGAACAAATCTGAACGACGACAATTTGACCTCATTCGGGACAAAGGAAAGGGGCTCATTGTCTTGCTACATGGTGTACCAGGTGTGGGAAAGACGTCAACGGCCGGTGAGTCGATACTTGAAATCAGCTTCAAGTGCTCGGTTTACTAACAAACATAGAAACTGTTGCCCAGTACTACAATAAACCTCTGCTACCAATCACTTGTGGTATATTGTTTGAGCCCCGAAGATGATGAAAAAGTCTGATCGTGAACTAGGTGATCTCGGAATGAGCCCAACTGAGGTCGAATCCAATCTTCAACACTCATTTCAACTGGCTCAAGCCTGGGAATGCGTGCTGCTTCTTGACGAAGCTGATGTATTCCTCGCCGAACGCAGTCAAGACAACATTGAGCGAAATGCCCTCGTATCTGGTAAGTCAAGGAGACAATCAGCGTCGCAGGCAATTCGATAACTAACCAACAAAGTGTTCCTTCGCGTGATGGAGTACTACGAAGGCATCCTCTTCCTCACAACAAACAAGGTTGGCTCTTTTGACGAGGCCTTCAAGTCCCGCATGTCAATGGCCCTCTACTACCCTCCCTTGAAACAAGACCAAACGGAAAGGATCTGGGCTGTTCAACTTGAGCGCACCGAGAAGCTCTCCGTCGAAGCTGCCCCTGACGACGTGGACCAGCACGTGCAGTTTGACCGCGTGGAGATCATGACCTTCGCCAACAAGCTCTGGATGTTGCAGGATCTCAAACCAGAGTTCAAGCCCGTTTGGAACGGGCGACAAATCCGCAACGCTTTCCAGACGGCTGTCGCGCTGGCAGAGTGGCACCAGAAAGAAAACAACATAAAAGGTCCGATCAAAGTCAAGGGAGAGCATTTTGCGAAGGTCGCACAGGTTTCGAATGATTTCAATAAGTACCTGTGGGAGGTGAAGAAACAACGGACTGATGAAGCGTTGGCATTCAAGAAGGCCCACCGTTTTGACCAGTTTATCTCATCTCAACTCGGCGGCGGCACTGGCAATCCTGGGCAGCAACAGACCACGGGGCTTGGGGGTTGGGACGGTTCGATGAACACGGGGATGATGGGGTTCGGCGGGCAGACTGGGACGGGGATGGCAGGACCTGGGTTTGGAGGTGGTAACATGCAACCTCAGGGCGGATTTGTGAACCCTCAGTCATGGCAGAGTGGATTTGGTGGTATGATGGGCAATACTAACAACATGGGACCAGGGGTGCAGCCTGGCGGTGTCAGTGTCCAGGTTTTGCCGGGCCAGAGCGTGGCTGGGCAGTTGACGGATCAGCAACAACAGCAACTTCGGCAACAACAACAGCAGCAGCAACAACAACAATTCCAGCAGCAGCAACTTCAGCAACAGCAACTTCAGCAACAACAACAGCTGCAGCAACAGCAGACACCGTCGACGAATCCTCAACAAGGAGGGTCGATGCAAGCAATGTTCGGGCAAAGCAGTTGGGCATGATCAAGACGGAATCGATGGCTATTATTAACGCAAGTTGTAACATTGGACAGATTGAATAGTATAACGAAATGGCTTGGTGATTGAATCTTGGGCACATCGTCTACTTTTTACGCAGCCTTCCCACGCTCAGCCATAAAAGTACCATGAAGCTCCGCCCAGGGTCGTATTCTCGGATTCGCCAGCGTCTCTGGATAAACACAGAAATCCCTCCCGGGCCCAAAAGGCCCCTGCCACGGTTACACCCGCCAAGCTGTAGGTAAGCTTATGAGGATAAAGATCGACTAGGGTTTAAATGCAGTCATCAGTCGAGATTGAGTCTCTAGACCTCTCGGACTCAAGGTCTGAAAGAGGGCAAGGCAAATCCGTAGTTACCCCTCTTCTCATCTCGTGGCAAAGACTCTGTTTCCCTAGTACAAAAGACACTTCAAATACTAGCGCATCAATGGACAGATGTCAATTTCAAGGAACTCTGGAAAGCATTGAGAGCTAGAATCCTCGTCATGTTCCCCCACCAAGCCATCCTGGGCCTCGGCGCCTTACTGCTCCTCAACATAAGCCCCGCCATCGCCAAACCCCCCAGCAACAACACCTACGACTACATCGTCATCGGAAGCGGCCCCGGCGGAAGCACCCTCGCAAGCACCCTCGCGCGCGCCGGCTTCTCCACCCTCCTCCTCGAAGCCGGCGGCGACGAAAGCCACGACATCGGCACCGCGCTCGCAAACGGCGGTTACGCCCTCACCACCTCCAACAGCTGGGGCTTCTGGGTGCGGCACCACGCCGACCCGGCCGTCGAGCTGCGCAACAACCACCTCACGTGGCGGTTCCCGAACGGCACGTTCTGGGTCGGCAATGGTGAGCGGGCGCCGGCCCGCGCGGAGCTGATGGGCGTGTACTACCCGCGCGGCGCGACGATCGGGGGCTCGGCGGTGGTGAATGCGATGGGGACGCTGTTGCCGAGTGATTCAGACTGGGATTACGTGGCGAATATCACGGGCGATGAGTCTTGGGGGTAATGTTTTCATCGGGCGATGAGAGGAGAGAGGTGGGGCTAACGAGATGTAGGCACGAGAACATGAGGCGGATGTTTGAGAAGGTTGAGAAGAACAATTATCTGCCTGAAGGCACGCCCGGACATGGGTTCGGCGGCATCCTCGAGACCAACATGGGAAACGGCACGCAGTATCTTCCCTACCCGGGTCTGGTCGAGGTGTACAAGGCGCAGATTAGGTCACTTGGATTAGATCCCGAGAAGGTGATTGAGATGCTCGGCAGCGATCCGAATTATCTCGCCGATGATCGGGACACCACGGAAGGTCTCTGGGGCATGGTGTTCCACGCAAATGAGAGGTGGGAGAGGTCAACGCCGCGAGACTACATCTTCGAGACAATCGCGGCGAAGAATGAGGACGGGTCAGCCAAGTATCCACTGACACTATCGCCAACCTCTTTGGCCACCAGGATCTTGTTTAAGGAAGGAGAAGACGAGAAACCGAAGGCGGTTGGAGTTGCATATTCAAAGGCCCTTCATCGTATGGTGCTGACCCGAGGCGGAACGCTTCAGCGACAGGCGAGAATAAACAAGCCTTCGCATCTCGCGAAGTCATTGTTTCGGGAGGCACCTTCAATTCCCCGCAACTCCTACAACTCAGCGGGATCGGCGACCGGCAAGATCTCGAGGCGCTCGGCATCAAGGTTGTGGCTGACTTGCCTGGCGTGGGGCGAAATCTCCAGGATAATCAAGAATTTCCGGTCGTCGGACTAGCTCAGATCAACTTCACGGCGATACCCAACCCCAACGAACCGACTTGCGCAAAAGGCATGCCGAATGATCCGTGCTACGAGCTCTGGAAGAAGGGTCTGGGTCCGTACATGCGACCTGGGTTCAACTCCAATGTCCTTCTGATGCGGTCAAATCATTCAGTCAATGGCGAACGCGATATTTTCGTGTTCAGCGTACAAGGCGGGGCGTTCCGAGGTTTCTGGCCGGATGTAAATCAGCCCGAGCTCTTTGGGACGCCAAACACATCAGGCTTTTCGACAGTCAAGATCAATCCGCAGAACGGAGAGGGATACCTGAAGCTCCGGTCGGCGGACCCGACGGAGCCACCCGAGATCAACTTCCAGTTGTACGAGGAGGGTGCCGAGACAGACCTCGGAGCGTTGGCTGATGTTGCCGCGTGGGGCCGTCGGGTGATGAGCGATGTTGAGGGACCCTGGGGTCCGCTGGAGCCGGCTGAACCGCCGTGTTCGAAAATCGGGAGCGATGGCCGATGCGAGGACGGAGACGGGACGTCGGGCGAGGAATGGATTCGGGCCCAGACATTTGGCCATCATCCGCCGGGAACTTGCGCCATTGGGCCGGCGGAGGATAGCATGGCAGTGCTGGATTCTCGGTTTCGGGTGCACGGCGTTGAGGGCTTGAGGGTTGTGGATGCGAGCGTATTTCCACGTGCTCCGGGCGCGTTCCCCTTGATCGCGACGTTCATGGTCAGCCAGAAGACGTTGGAGGTGATATTGGAAGATGCCGCGGCGTCATTTTGAATGTGTGTTAGTTGCAGTGAAAGATGGGACGAGCTAGAGATGGTCAAACGAGGGCAGAGTTCTTCCGTGCAGTTTGGGGTGCCGGTCGGTGTACGAGCCACAAGCCACGTCGCCCTGGTGTCGCGTCGCAATCACGGCAAACCGGGTGTGTCAGGCGTATTCAAGCGTGTCGTATCCGTACGCGGACTGGGTTGAGGGCAATGGCACGATGGGCCATCGTCCCAAGACCAGATGAATGGGCGTCTGATGTTGCGGCATGTTCCAGTAGGTGGGATATGTGAAAGAAATGCATGTGAAAGTATTCTGTCTCGCGAAATTGGTGGAGATGTACCTGGCTGAGGTGTGGCTCTGTTAGCGGGGCTAACTGTGGCCCGTGCTTGATGTGCCGCCACAGCCACCCCCACCCCTGGCACGAGCTCCTCACGGTCGCGGGCGATGACGTTTGGCAGTCGCCCCCCTCTCCCAGAGGACGTCTTGCTGTGCTTGCTCTGCCCAGCATTGGACCCTGAGTGGCCCCTGCTCCTTGCTTTCCCGCCATTGCAGCAGCGGCAGCAGTGGTCGCCCCTGCCCCTTCCCCGGCACACTGAGGACTGAGAATGACGGGTCGCCCCTCCCTCAACAGGGTGCTGCGGCGTCAAGCATCGTCACTGCTGGTGAGAGGCCGCCCCCTTCCCTTACCCTTCCATCGCCTTCTGCCTCCTGTTTTCCTGGGATTTGCCTTGGCTAAAAGGTAAAGCGCGTCCTTGTGACCCTTCGTCTGATCTTGATTTCTCTCCAACTTTCCCATCCTCGACACGTCGTCATAAAAGCCCATCCATTCACGCGTTTCCCAACGTCGAGTCTACGATTATTCTTCTTTTGACCGCCTGATTCAACACACATCCACTGTGAGACAGCACCCATATACATCCCTTGTTTGATACCCGCTCCCGTCTCCAGTTACCCCTCACAAACCACAAAGCTCCCTCCTACAACTTCTTTGTTTCCAAACACCACACCGACTTCAGGCCAAAAACTACAATCATCATGTCCAACACCACCGTCCACGTCAAGAACATCGCTGCGGCGACCGAGGATAAGGAGATCAAGGACTTCTTCAGCTTCTGGTGAGTACATTTTCCTGCACTTTCGAACACTGCGAAGGCACCGAGATGGCCTGACGTCTGCTACCCGGACGCATTCCGCATCCTTTCTTCGGACAGAAGCTGACAGACTGCAGCGGCAAGATCACAGACATTCAGGTCACCCCCGCCGGCGAGACCAAGGATGCCGCCGTCACCTTCGAGAAGGAGACTGCTGCTAAGACTGCCCTCCTGTTGAATAACACTCAGCTTGGCACCTCCCACATCACCGTTGCCAGCGCCAGCGGCGACTCCAACGACGACGGCTCCCATTTCAAGGACAACGCGAACCGTGATACCGATGAGATCACTCAAGAGGAAAAGCCCCGCTCTCGCATCCTGGCAGAGTACCTCGCCCAGGGCTACGTCGTCGGCGATGCCGCTCTCCAGCGCGCCATCGAGCTTGACAACCAGCACGGCGTCTCCAGCCGCTTCTTCGGCACCCTCCAGAACCTCGACCAGAAGTACCACGCCACCGACCGCGCGAAGGCTACGGACCAGTCCTACGGCATCACCGCGAGGGCTCAGGGTCTCTTTGGCGGCTTGAGCTCGTACTTTGAGAAGGCTACCAGCTCCCCCACCGGCAAGCGCATCGTCACCTTCTACCAGGACGGCTCGAGACAGGTTCAGGATATCCACACTGAGGCCCGCCGCCTGGCGGACTTGAAGAAGGAGCAGCACGGCGGCAGCGCCTACAAGGCTTCCGGTCTCGAGAGATTCCTTGGTAAGGAGAAGGAGAAGGCTGTGCCGCCTGCCACTGGTGAGACTCTCGGCACTCAGGCCCCGACTCAGCCCGACCCCACGACGGCTGTCCCCCTCTCCAAGCCCACCGAGGCCACTACCGAGAAGACTGCGTAAGAGTAGCGATTGGCACGAAAAGGACATGAGGGTAGGCGTTGGCTGGTTTCATTAGGCACGAACATTTTATGACTGCAATGCGATGACTGCGGTGCACGTGGTTCTATTAGGCACTCTAGGTAGTTACGACTTCAATGCGATTGAATGCACCAATAATTGGTTCCGGGAAATTCCTCATAGACTTGGTTGCGTGATTTGAGGCTTTTATCCGCAATGACGTGACAGCAGAGCGTTTTACCCCAAGTCCCTCGCATGGGCATAGCAAATTGCCCGTTGCGTGAACAAATAATGGCCAAGTACATCAGGTTGTCCAGCCATGCACGTAAGACGCATACAAAATTACAATAGTCGATATGTGTGTGTGACAAAATGGTAGCTTTCGCAGAGGGGGTGGTTGACACAAGTATCACAGACACTAAGCCGCATAATGACCAATGCACTTTCATTTGGTATTGGTTTATGAATCTATTGATACAGCATCACAATCGTGATTTCATCTCAGTGCTTCTCATGCCTTCATGATGACCCGTTCCCAACGCCTTCTTATGATGGTATCCAATAATCTACTCGGTCTTGGCGAACTTCTCCTTTACAGCATCGTCAAGAGGTCCCTTGGGGTTGGATGACAGGTTCTGAATATGGTTAGATGAAGACGCTGGCGAATGATGGGAGGAAGGCTTACCTCAAGCTGTTCCTTGTTGACCTGCTCCTTGTTGGTGGCATCGTCGGTTCCCTTGCCAGAGGCGGGAGGGTCGTTGAGCTGGGCGCCGGTCTGGCGCTCGGGAGGGGGAGACTGGCGACCTTCGGAAGGCATTTGGATGTGATTTACTAGGGTGGTGATGGGTTTTTGTAGGTAGTTTGCAGAGGTGATTCGAGGACCGTTTCGGTGTGTCTTGGAAGCTTTTGTCTTGGAAAGAGGAAAAGGTCTGGAACAGGAGGTTTTCACGTTATATAGCAAGATCACGAAGGTCGGGAAGAGCGGCAGGAGCTTTCTTAGGTAAGGTGCAGCCGCAGCAGCGACAGCAGGAGGAGGAGGAGCTCTTGCGTCAATGGGGCGTTTGAGGCCCCGAGAGGTGGAAAAGCTCGCACCGAGTGGCCTGCCACTGGTTGCGGCGTTTGACATCAGATTGTGTTGTTGATGCCGTCATACGGGTATTGCGTTGCGGGTGCTTGGGCTTGACGTCACCCTGTGTATGGTTGTTGAGGGCGGGAGGGCGATGGGTGGGTGAGGTAAGGGTGCTGCTGCTGATAACATGAAGGGGAGCTTTATCGATTAGATTGTTGACTACTATCGATAAGGCCGTATCTGATAAGATACGGTCTGCGTTATCGATACGAGATAACACCGGGCTTTATCTAAGCAAAACAAAGGCAGACGCAAAGCTTTGCTTTGGTGGGTGGTTGCACCGCAAGATGCCGGAAATTTTCTTTCATGGCATTGTCGACTCCAGGTTATGTCTTCTATCAGCGCGTTCTGATATTTCGGAGTAAAGTTTCCTGGAGACGCAGCTACTAATGCGGTCTCAGAAAGAGAATTCTATCTTGGATCGAGCTACGGACATGGTGACTTTATTTCTCGTCGGAAATTTCAAGAGATATTGTGCTGTGGTTGCCGTCTGTACAATGCTCTCTGTTTCTGCGTTTATTAAGTCTGTGCGTCTTACAGAATGTTTGAACCTAGGACACATTGTCACGCAGACATAGGAAAGACGGCAACAATAAACACAATGCCCCTACAAACTCGCATTCATCTCGATGCAGGGTGCTTCGCTGGCAGTTTATGCAGGCGCTTGGGGCAGGTGAGCAGCAACGAAACGGGATTCTGCCCGCTGGCGGGGCCCCTGTTTCTAGTGCATCAGCCTTGCGGCGGCGACACGTCCGCTGAAGAATGCCACATGCCCACTAACAAAGGAACGCGATCGGCCTCTCTACGACAGGTGCCGGGCTAACGAGAGCGACGCGATGCCTAACGCAGGGTCGGCATCGCTAGCGGGTTCAATAAATCTCCTCTCATTGTGGGTTCACCGGCCGGTGATGGTCGAGGATTTACATTACCACCCGAGCCGCTCGCGTGGTCACCGACACTCACGACATGCTTTTGCCGTTCCGGGCTGCCATGCCCTGGACACATGGCCGGGATGTTGTGGTGATTCGAAGCCAAAAGTTGGATTTTAGGGTCTCGAAAAATCATGATCAGCCCTGAACTCTGCGATGACAGGGCCTGTTCTTGGCTGTTTTCGGCGTCGCTATGGACAAGGGATGCAATAGCGGGCAAAGTTTAAATCGCGGGGTTGGCTCCGGAAAGGGCGCGCGGGCGAGGCCCCGATATTGCAGAATGCGACCGTTGGCGTGTCTCTGCCAGTCTCGACGTCTCGCGCAACGCTTATCAAGACGAAAGTGGTGTCATGTTGTCGACCTGGATCCTTGAACTCTGCGTGGCCGGTGCTGGGATGACAGGACGGGAAGCCACAGGGCCCGTGGTGAATCGGGGTGATGGGAAGAAAGTGGAAGGAAGAGACATGAACACCCGACACACACGATGTTGTGCATGGTGACTGCTCCTGCCTGGTTGTCCCTGCCTGAACTTCCCCGTCAACGTCGCACTTGCCCGATTCTTGTTTGTTTGCGGGTTCAGGTGCTACCCCCTTCGGCAAAAACTTTACTTGGACCGCATTGTGCCCACGACTCTGTTTTATTTCCCCCGTCACACCGTCTGCTACTATTGATGTCGAAATAGGACCTATCGTATGAAAACACACAAACCCCAAAGAATATGTTAAAGCAAAGCGAGCAACGACAAGGCTATTCACCACGGACGATACAGTCAAGCTCAGAATACGAAAGGGCGTACAAATTAGTCGCTGGTTATCGTTACTACTACTACTCGTACAAAGACCGATTCCATTCATTTTCCCCGAATCCAATCCATTCCAATCCAAAGACCAAGTACACGGATACAACTCCGAAGAGAATACACGCGTCAATCAGACGAACTTCGACGAGAACACGCTGCGACGCTCAAGTCATAACATCGTAACCGAAAATCGCTTATTTCTTCTTGCCACCACGAAGGGCGGTGGTCAAGCTGCCGAGACCTAGGCCATCGAGCACGCGGTTGAGACCCAGGGTGCCCAGAAGGCCGTCGACAATACCGCCGAGACCAAGACCACCGAGAAGGCGGCCGACCAGGTTGAGAACACCGGCCAGGAGGAGACCGACAGCGGCAAGAATCTGGCCAAGAGGCTCCGTGAGGAGACCCCAGAGAGGGTTGAGCTCCTTCTTGGCGTGAGGCATATCCTCAATCTTGCGCTTGGCTCCCTCGACCGTCTCGGTGATGGCACCAGTCAACTGAAATCTTGTTAGTACATGTGCATGAATGTGTGTTTGTGTGATGAGAACTTACCTCCTTCAAGACATCAGCAAGGTGATGCTCCTCGGGAGTAGCCTCACGGGTGCCGGACTTGTGCTTGGCATTGCGCTGGATTCTTCCATCAGGATCCAAAGCGCGGACACTGCCGTTCAATTCGCTGAGGATCTTGCCACCCTCCTCGATGAGAGGCTTGACATCCTTCACGAGCTGCTCCTCATCAAGCTCTTCCTTGGGGGTGCGCTCAGCCTTCTCGATCTTTCCTGTGATCATCTTGCAGATAGGACGCATGCGGTCAAGACCCTGCTCGATGACGGCACCGAGAGACTGGGCGAGCTTGCGGTCGGCCTCAGCTTGCTCACGAGCCTTGACCTCGTTGGGATCCTCCTCAGGCTCTTCGACCTCAGGCTCGGGAATGTCCTCGATGAGAGAGCAGTGTCCGACAGTGCGGCCCTTGGAATCGACGACATCACCGTCGCCGTCAATCTCCTTGCCGGCGCAGATGGACAGCTCACCAGTCGTCAGCTTGCCGATGATGTTACCATCCTCGTCAACGACCTCACCCTTGCGGTTGACCTTGCGGCCTTCCATAGGGCCGATCTTCTTCTCAACCTCAGGCTCCGGCTCAGGTTCCCATCTCTCGGCCTTGCCAAGAAGGTTGCCGTTGCGGTCGAGAATGTCGCCATCCTCATCGACGGCACGGCCAAAGAGAACCTTGGCGTTGCCTTCGATCAAGCGACCAACAATGTCTCCTCCCGGAGTAACAACGTGACCCTCCTTGTTGACGGTGCAGCCAGGAAGCTCGGCGAAAGGACCCTCCTTGAAGCCCTCGCGCTCACCCTCGGGCACAAGCTCAGCCCTGCCGATAATGTCACCAGACTCGCTGCGGACGTTTCCGTCCTTGTCGCACATGCGACCGACGAGACGCTTGACATCGCCCTCGACGATGCGGCCGAAGATGGTGCCGTTAGTGTCGACGACATTGCCAGCCTTGTTGACGCGCTTGCCAGCAAGGATAGACTTGTCGATAACGACCTCCTCTTCCGGTTCCGGCTCAGGCTCGGGCTCGGGCTCCCAACGCTCAGCCTTACCAATGGTGTTGCCGCTGCGGTCGAGGACATCACCTTCGTCATCAACCTTCTTGCCCTTCAGCTTCTTCGGGTCACCCTCAATCAGGCGACCGACGATCTCGCCATTGAAGTAGACATTGCCGTCAGACTCGACAACAGCGCCGGGGAAGTCTTCGAAGGGGGCGGGCTCGCTGAGACCCTCACGCTCGGTCTCGGGAATGGGCTCAGCTTGGCCAATCACCTTGCCGGAATCGTTCCAGATCTCACCCTTCTCGTTGGCCTTGCGACCGACGAGATGCTTCAGGATGCCAGAAATAACACGGCCAATGGCCTCGCCCTTGTCATTGACCAAGTTGCCAGCCTTGTTGACAGTAGCGCCCTTGAGGACGCCGTAGTCGATGGTGTCCTTGAGCAACTCCTCGGCGACAATGGTGTTAAGCTCGGCCTTGCCAATAATGCTGCCGCGCTCGTTGACAATGTTACCCTCGGCGTCAATGACGTGACCAGCCAGGTCGGCAGGGTCACCCTCAGCAACTCTGCCAATAGAGGCATCATTGAAGATGACCTTGCCCTCGTCGTCGATTTCCGCACCAGGGAACTTTTCGAAAGGTTGCAGGAGCTTGTCGCCAGCTACGGTAACAGTGCGCTGGTCGGTGGGAATGGCATCGCGGATGGTGCTGAGAACACTGCGGGTATCCTCCTTGACAGTCCTGGTAACACCAGTCTCGCCGGTAACACCGGTCTCGCCGGTTTCGCCGGTCTTGGCGGTCTCGCCAGTCTCAGTCTGCAGTTCATCAGGAAGCTGAGACGCAGGAATGTCGCCGGTTTGCCCATCCGTGGGAAGCTGTGATTGGGATTGCGCTTCAGAAGCTTCAGAAGCACCTCTGGCCCAGTCGGTAACGCTAGTGCCGCCAGTCTTCAGGTCTTCAGGAAGTTGGGAGACAAGGTCGGTGGGGAGCTTCGTTTGGGCGTCGAACGGGATTTGAGAAACAGGGATGTCGGCCGTCTGAAGATCCTCGGGGAGCTCGCTCTTGAGGGTCATGGGTATCTGGGAGACGGGAATGTGGAGAGTTGCGATGTCGTCGGGGACCTTGGACTGAAGGTCGTCGTCTTCGTCTTCCTGGGTGACAGTCTTCAGATCGTCAGGAAGCTGAGAAACAAGATCGGTGGGAAGCTTCGTCTGAGCATCGAAAGGGATCTGGGAGACGGGGATATCAGCCGTCTGAAGATCCTCCGGAAGCTCGCTCTTCAGAGTCATTGGGATCTGGGAGACGGGAATGTCGAGGGTTGCGATGTCGTCCGGTACCTTCGACTGAAGGTCGTCGTCTTCGTCTTCGTCTTCGTATGTAACAGTCTTCAAGTCGTCAGGAAGCTGAGACACAAGATCGGTGGGGAGCTTTGTCTGGGCATCGAAGGGGATCTGGGAGACGGGGATGTCGGCCGTCTGGAGGTCATCGGGAAGCTCGCTCTTCAAAGTCATGGGAATCTGGGAAACAGGGATATCAAGGGTCGCGATGTCGTCAGGAACCTGTGATTGAAGGTCCTCTTGCTGGGTGCCAGCTTGGGTGGGGGCCTTCTCGGTCGCCTGTTCAGTGGCCTCTGTCGCATCATCCTTGAGGGACTCAGGCTTCGCGGTGGCGTCATCTTCTTCGAGTGGCTCCGGCTCCAACTCCTCGAGATCTTGGGACCTGTCGCCAACAGTGGAAGGGTCTGTAAGCTCAGTCTTGTCAGCCTGAGATGGCTCGGTCTCCGATTGGGTGTTGTCTCCAGTGGTGAGCTTGCCGTTCAGTTCTTGCGGGGCGGAATCCTGGAGGTCCACGGGTGCCACTTCGGAGGTCTTGTCGTTGACCTCGAAGAGGCTCTTCTTGGCGTCCTCTGTCAGGTAGATCTTGTCCTCGGCGTCGTCGGGTCTGTTAGAGAGGAGCTGAGTGAGCTTCTCGTCCTTCTCGGTGACGGTGTCGTCGCGTTCCAGAGGCTGGGTGCCGCCCAGAACGCCGCCAAGAAGGCCTGATTGCTCGCCCTTCTCGCTCTTGCCGCCGCCGATGACACTGCCGAGTGTGCCACCAACAATGCCAGACTGTGACTTCTCATCACCGCCGCCGAGGACGCCGGAGAGAAGACCACTCTGGCCATCGCCACCGGTAACACCGCCGAGGACACCGCCCTGGCCTTCACCCAGACCGATGCCCTTCGTCAAGTCGCCGACGAGAGGCAATGTCCTGTTGACGGTCTGAACAGTGCCGTCGACGGTGTCGACGATTCCCTTGACGCCCTTGGTAGCGCCCATGATGCTGAAGCTTCCGCCCTCCTTGCTCTCACCTCCGGCAACGCTCTCGGTGAGCTCGCCCAAAGGCAGGGCCTTGCCGATGACACCACCGTCCTTTCCGATGATGTCTCCGGTCGCTGTCACGACGTTACCGACGAGATCGCCAGCTTCGCCTTCTGTGACCTTGCCGACGGTCTTGCCGGTCTCGTCTACGACCTCTCCTGTCTTGCCGATGACACCGGCAACAAGGTTCTCGCCATGGTCTTGAATATCTTGCTCAACGGAGTATGCTGAGACGCGTCAGTCGTGAAACTTCGAATGCCATGTGAGTTGATTACTTACTTGACTTCTGTTCTTCACCCTTCCCCCATCCACCAGGCATGCTGCTTCCTGATTTTGAGGCAGCGCCAGCCATGATGTCGGTTCGGTGTCTGAGGTACAGTAGTCCGGAAATGTTGGGCAACTTTTGCGCGTGTAAGTAAGTGGGTTAAAATGGAATAATGTGGCTAATACGAAAAGATGTAGTAGCCCATGAGATGAATGCTTTGAATTGAGAGTCGAAAGTCAAAAAAGCTACAATCACCTGCCGGTCGGACGTCTTATACCAGAAATCCTCACACACCAAACCAAGTTTCCAGCTCTATGGCCTCACCAAACCTTACGTCAAGGGGAGCTCAAGCTTGGGGAGCTCTTCGAAGCTCTGGCCTGCTCTGGCTTGTTCGCGCCACATCTGTGACTTCATGTGGAAGAGGTGGTCGGCTCGTCTGCCGCCCATCATGACGCAAAGCCACACTCGTCCGAGCACGCGAAAGGGGTTGACAGACTCTGGCATCCCAGTCTCATGACGCAAGTTGACTTTTGAAAAGCAACTGCACCTTGCGAGATGGTGTGACAGTCTGCCAGTCGGGCGAGTTGCCATTGGCTTATGGGGTTGATCGCCCGGCCTCCATCTTGGAGCTTCCCAGTTATGTGTGGCTAGTGCATTCAAGGGCCCTCCCTGTTCTGCATCATCCATTCGTCAGATCCCCCACCAGCTACACCCCAGACGCTGCTTTCTGCCCTCCAACACTTTCTTTTGCAAATGAGGATTGCGAAGTTCGCAAAGGCTGGACTGCCATGCAGCATTTCCCCATGCACAACCAACGTCATGACGTTCTTCGAAACACGCGCGCCAGCCTTTCATTCGCCACGCTCAGGAATCGAGCAGCTCCCTCGCCGCGAATATGCGCCCGCTCAAATTTGGGGTTCTGGACTTCACCCACCTTTCAGCCTTACTAGTGGACGGTTCAACGGGGGTCTCCGATGCACGTTATTCAGGTCTTGCATTGCCAAATACGGGTTCCATTGGAACGACATCTCGATCCCAGCCTATCACGCCCGCCTCGCCGCCGTCTGAACGCCGCCGCATGCCAGCATCTATAGAACCATTCCAGAACTCCATGATCGACATCTCCGTCCAGTCGCAGAATTCTCGTCAAAATATTACCCAGTTCCAATATGGATATTTGGCACCCCGCCACCATTAAATACAGTTGGGATTTTGATAATGAGCTGGATGCCGTCATGTGTCGACTTCACGTCCATGAAAACCTCAGATGGACTTGGGGCAGACGATGGTTTAGGTCGACCGCAGCTGCAGTTCTCGTGAGAGGGCGCGCTGTTATGCGCATTCTCCGCTGGGCGCGCGCCATTTGACTGCCCAGAAGCATTGCCTGCTGGTTGCCCAGGCTTCTGGAGGCCTTTGCCCAAATGCGCGCCATCGAAGTGGCCGACGACGTTATTGTTCTTATCGAGTATGTTGCCCATGTGGTCCACCTTCAGTCCATCGCCCATGCCCTCGATGGGTTTTGGCGACGGAGGCGTCGGGGGAATCGTGTCGTTCTCTGCTACATAACCAACGACTTCGCCGTCCTCGCTGAGGATCTCGCCAGTCACAGAAACAGGCCGTCCGATCATCGACGGCAAGTCACCCTCGACACGACCAAGAACCTGTCCGTTCCAGTCGAGAATGTTTCCGAACTCATCGACATACTTTCCCTCCAGTCCATGCGCCAGCTGAGCAAGGTTAGGAGGAATAGTCAGGCCAGATGCCACAGGTGTGATTCTTGGAATCCGGATGGGGGCATTCTTCCCCTCCGGCTCCTTGCCCTTGGGGCTGGTTGACCCAGCTGATGTGTCCTTTGACTCTTGAGAATCTTGTGTGCCATCGTCCGTGCGGCTGTTTGTTGGATCTGCTGACGATGGCGTCGAGTCTTTCGGCACGCTCTGTCCCTGCGTGGAAGACTTCCTCACCGGGATGGGTATCTCCCGCGAGCCCTGTAGTTGATAAGGCCCGCCCTGGCCTTGCGGCTGTGGGGTGCCTGTGTTGCTGCTTTGCCGAGGGGGAGGTTGCGGAGGAGTGGTTTCAGCTGGTGGAGCTGGCGAGCCAGGCGCTCGCGACGACGAATTCAGACGAGGCAGAGGTGGCCGGACGTTGCGTCGTGGGACCTCTTCCACCCCAGCTTCATCGTCGTCGACTTCAACAACCTCATATTCATCGTGTCGGGAAGTGTGGTCTGGATCGCCGCCAGATGCAGCTCGGGGCTCGGCACGCTGCATGGTATGCGACGAGGGTTTGGGATGTTCGGGGACGGCACTTTGCAGTGTCCGCGGTGTATTCAGCGTCGAGGCTGGGCTTTCGGGTTCTTCGATATGAGCTGTGGGGGGAATCGACCGAGAAGGAGGGGATGCCGTCATTATTGGATGGCCACAGAAGGTCCTCTGCAAGCAATCGTACTGCGCGTCAGCTGGGGCTCGCTTTCAAGGTGAGGGGAAGCATGGCCAGGATGGCCAGCACAGGACCAACAGAGAGAAGGAAAGGAATACGGACACCCACCTGAGGATCGCCTTGCTTCGGAAATCAGGCGTTGAACTCGACTCCGATCGAGAGACTGTGCTGATGTGTACGTTTCTCGGTGCACCCCTTGAGCAGTTACCTCACGCGGACGGGGCTTATCTGCTCTGGCAGGTGCGAGACGCGGGCAGCGCTTGTGCCAGGTCTGCAAGGCAGAAGGGGGTCGGTTTTGTTGCTGTGACGTCAGGAAGACGATGGATCGAGTGTGGGTACGCTGCCGTCGTGACAGATGCTGGGCAGCTGGGGCAGCTTGAGGTTCCAGAACTGGCGAACGGGGCGACGGTTCACCTTGTCAGGATGTCTTGCAAGGGTGATGGGATCAAGTACTTGTCGAACCGAGATCTGGTGTCTCCACTGGCTCCAGACACACGCAAACGTATCCACCGGGTACTTCGGAGAACAACAAGAAGAAGGAAGCGTGGGAGGGATCGCTGGCGGGTGGTGAAGATGGCAGAATGGAAACGAGACAAGACTCCGAAAGAGGCGCCGGCTCAGCGCAGAGATTGGAGGGCAAAAGGTCCGACACGTCTGGCAAAAGCCTGTTTTCTGGTCGAAACCAGAACAGCTGTGCGAGTATCCGTGTTCCTCAGTGGTTGGGCTTTTTGCTTTTCGAACTACTGTACAGACGGAACGCACGGCTAGCCGTCAACGAATGCTGGAGAGTAGAGCACGGAGAGCTAGGTGGACAGTTGCGCAAGCTGCGCAGGCTGCAGCGCTATCCCGGCCGAGATATAGCAGCCTAGAGACACCTTTGGCGGTGCAGAAGCTTCGAGCCAGCGACACAGACTCTGAAGAAGGGCCTGGAGACGACCACAGACATCTACAGACCGGCGGCAACCGAGTAAACTTCAGATGTGGCTCAGCAGGTGATCAGCTTCATCACAAGTTCGGTATGGCGTTCATGCCCGGGAGAGCTTCACCAGGCCTTCAGATACGTCTCGAGTTTGTCCAGACGGTGTCCGAACCGGGGAATGCGTCTTAACGGATGGCGGCTATTGTGCTGATCTCGATGGTGTTCCCGACGAGGCAATGAATGGCAAAGAGGCAAAGAGTCGACGAGAGCCCAGAACGAAGGAAATGAGACGGGAGCGAACGATCGGCGCAAAACGTCCTCGGCAGGTGGCTTGACGGTTGAGACTGGTTGGCAGTCGCTTAAGAGACACACCACGCGAACGGACGGAAGCCGATGTGAGTGGCTGATGGCCTCATCCGGTGTGCCGGGATGCGACGCAAGAATTTCCCGTTCAGCTACGGTTTCCCTGCACAACCACCAGCGTTTCGACCGTTCCGTTCCCCGCCGCTGATGGTCGAGACGGTACTGTGGATGCGGTCCTTCTTGGGTTGCATCGGCAATGGGCGGTGGGGAACAAGGGAACAGGGGGGCCGTTCCACCGTTACATTGGGCGGCGGGCAGGCACGCACACTCTGCACACTGACCAAGTTACATCGCATCATGTGGCGGCGACGACGCGTCGACATTAGACGGTCTAGGAAGGCCGAAGCCGGTGTGGCTGGAGAGTTTGCTTGCGAGTTTCCGGACCTTTACCTGCAGAGTTTTTGCTTTTCTGCTCCTGAGTTTTCCGGTGAGTGCTTCGGTTAGAGAGGCTGAAGCTGAGATGCGGGCATGATCCTGTCAAGAGACTTCAATCTTATTGAGTTGTCGTCTTGGGCAGACAACACTAACGCTAGGGCCAGGAGCAAAAGCGCACCGAAAGCAAGGCACAGAGGGAAGCACCCGCAGTAGCCTCAAGCACCATCGATTTCGCAACGTGTGGCTAGTCGCTCTTCAGCCCCCTCCGTCAATGCCTCCCGATGGCACTAGCCCCGGGGAGGATTGGACAATATTATTGTGCTGGTGGTGGGTGGACATGACCCCACAGTCGTATTGGAGATTCGCCCCATTCATAAGATCAACGGCACCAAAAGAGCGTGAAACGCAGAGTGGCTAGGCGGTAGAGATCTTGGCGCCACGAACGGTTTACTGGCAGCGGTCTCCGCCAATTCCGCCCTTTCGCGTGCTTGACGGCGGTTGTCAACACACATGGTTTGGCTTGCCTTCTCCGCACGAGCTTGTGTAACTAGCGGGTGGCTGAGAGCACAGATGGTGTGCTGAAACCAACTACACACGCTGACATGGCCTGCAGAATGGAGGACCAGCAACAACTCAGGGGGTCGCGAGTTGGGAATGCAGGTGGTCAATCACGGCTGCTCACGGTGTGATATGGCGCATGTGACAGTCATTTGATCAAATACCATTCGTTGAAAGTGTTTTAGAATGCTTTGGCTAACGTCGAATAGGATACCCATAAAAACTTCCCGAAATAGCGTCCATATCTCATCATGATGGTGGTGATGCACAATTCTTTCATAATACACGCGGCAGATGGATACCAATATCCCATCCGTCCACCAACTCCCCCCTGTCTGCGGACCAACCGTTTTCTCTCACGGTTGGGCAGACAGGGTCAACAAAAGAAAACCCACACTTTCCAGCAAACTGTGTCGAAAATTCGCCCACTGTATTCCCGCGACTCCGTTTAAAAACCGATGAGATGTTGATTGCCGTTTTAAGATTTGTCCCTGGAGAAAACGCCTCTCAGTTCCTGATTAAAAGACGAGGAAAAGCCCATTAGCCCATTATGAACTTGGCCTAACTAGCCCGTCCTTGTCTCTCTGTAAGAAAATAGGACGGAACGGGATAGTCTGACGAGATAGAGGGGGCCGCAACTGAGGAATGAGGAAAAAGGTCAGTACTCACAAGAGGGCAAGCTCAAGGTCACCGTGAATGCGCGCCTTCAGCGTGATTTCGATATCGAGGTTGAGATCGAGACGCAACCTCAGGGTGTCGCTCTTGTCACCACCGCCGCCGCCGCCTTGTTGCAGAGCACCGCCGGCGACGTTGCCTAGCGTGTTCTGAACACCACCAGTGACGCCCTGGACAGCCTCGGTAGGGTTACCTCCTCCAAGGCCGCCGAGAGGGCCGCCCTGTTGACGGCGCTGCATTTGCCTGTTGCCCTGGCGGCGCTGGCGGCGCTGAGGCTGCTCCTGCTGCTGGGTGTCCTCGGAGGTCTCCTCGTCGGAGGCGTACTTGGTGTTGTTCTTCTCGCGGGGGGAAGACATGTTGACGGTCTAGATGGCTTGTTGATGGAAGTTCGAAAATGGGCTAAAGGACTCTCTCCTTCCCGTCGGTATGGGATGGGAAACTGAGGAATTAAGGGCTCTGGATTATATGCGAAGGTTTGTGAGTGCTAGTTCAAAGTTCTCCTCGGTCGATGAGTCGCGGATGAGGGTGCAACATATAACTGATTCCGGACAGTATCCGGAAGCAGTCAAAACAGGATGTAAAGCTTACACCCTCTTCGGCCGATGAGATCATGTTGGACCCTGGGGGACCCAGGATTTCCACGGTAGATGTTTTCACCCCTTCGACTTTTTGCGTCACACCACTCGAGTCTCGAGGTGTTCTGGACCGGAATGACGTTGAAGGAGGGCCAAGCGGCATGCGGAGGGGGGGCGGAATCAATGGGGCTGCTGGGGCGGTTGGACCTGTCTCATGCTCTCGATGAGCGGTCCCGATCTGCTCTGGCGCCGAGTCCATTCTACTCTCCACCACACAGTCAGTCACTCATCCCAGAAACCTTTGATTGGAAGAGGGTGTCGATCATCCCTGTCGCTTTTCTCTCGGATTTGCATCGCAAAGCCTTACTGCAGGCTACAGCCCAATCATGCTCACACCACGGGCTCGAGGGTCATCACATTGCCAATGCAGGCATGACGCACCATTACTCTATTCTCTGCCATCAAACAAGCTTCTCGTAAGTCAGTTTTGCGCCTCCTTCGGTGCCTCGCAAGCTAGGCTTGACAGGCATTGTGGTTTTTCGCACTGACGGAGTACGGGTTCACGGGTTACAGATACCAACTATGCCAAATCCATGCAAGCTGTGCAGAAACCTCGAAGGAGCCGTGCTGTGCGTCGTTGGTGGTCTATTCGCACATGCTGCCAGAAGGCTCCTCCAGGTTTCTGGTTTCTCCCCGCGCCTTCTTTCAATACACACCCCTCCCCTTTTCTGGCTTCACCATCCGGAAAAAGAGGCCTAGCTATTATTCAATCTCGAACATATGCGCTCTCAATGCCTAGCGCCATCTGTCGCCGCAGGACAATCTCTATACACTCATCCGGCTCGTACCCTTGCCGCAGCCTCCCGTCCGGATCCCAATACACCGCCCATCTGCCGTCGTCCTCGAGGGCAGCCACAAACCCCATCCCACTGCCTCTCAGCATCAGATGCCTCTCATCTTCAGTCCAGCCCCAGGGTCCTATGACGTGGCCGATTGTGTCTTTACGACCTCCGTGCCGGACGGCTCGGGTATCGGCGTCAACATAGATCCAGTTCAGCATCGGCGGATCATCCGAGATGGTTGATACCAGCCCGCGGTAGTTCTCTTCGGAGGGGTAATTGAAGTAGTACCCTGAAAACTTGTGTCCCGGCGCTGGAGCCATGCTGTGGTTTATCCAGAGCTGGGGTAAAAGAAGACTGCATGTTAGTTTGCTGTTGTGGATAGGATGTGCGATTGTGGATGTGTGCGACTAGTGTGTAAGTCGAGCAAA